>VURO01018921.1:43194-67498 GCA_015108175.1 Pelvicachromis taeniatus | reverse complement strand
ATGCCTGACTGTCAACAGCCCAAAAATGTTTAAAAAACTGGCAGGCCCAACCCTCCTTTTTTGGGGAGGATTTATGCAAACGCACTTTAGAGAGTCTGGCCTTTTTACCATTTCAGATGTAGGAATGAATGATCGAGTCCAAGTCTTAGAAACAGGCCGCTGTAAGATAAATAGGAAGATTTTGACATAAATATAAAAATCTGTAAAGAGAGATCATCTTAACGGAGTTGATGCGTGTATATATATATATATATATATATATATATATATATATATATATATATATATATATATATACACACACACACATATATATATATATATACACATACATACATACATATACACACACACATATATATATATATACATACATATACACACACACATATATATTATATATATACAGACACACACTCTCAGTGAAATTTGAATATTAATTTTGGATCTTTAGGTATGGTCAGGCCAAGATAGATTAGGTGATTTCCAACTATTTTGAATGGAACTTGTAGTAGAAATTCTGGGGAGCAATTGTTGAAGAGGGGCATAAACCCACCGTTTGACCAGTTGATGGTAAATCCTGATATTTTACCAAAAGATGTGATCAAGCTGAGGAGCAGAGGAACTGAATAAGTGGCCAGTCAACGGTGTGTGTGTGTGTGTGTGTATGTATAACATTAACAATATATTAAATAGTCATTGCTGGATGTAAACAATTTTATCTGTGTGATTTTCACAACTTTTTTTTTTTTTTTTTTTAAGTAAAACAAGCACCCCAAATAAGATAAATGCTTAGAGGATTTTATTCAACACTGCAAAACAGCATATACCCCCCCCTCTCTGAGCAAACCAAACTCTGGCTCATGTGGTGAAATCTTGCCATCTCCCTCCCAGAAGTCCCCTATAAATACTTTGCATACCAGGTATCGCTGGCATGAAACAAAGAAAAACAAAACTATGAAAATCTACATCAACTTAAAAATTCAAATCACATTCAACTTTTTTTTTTTTTTTTCCAACAATCCACTTCATATATCATTACTCTAATCACCAAAGTTACATATGTACAGGTACGGTTGGACCCTTCTTGACAAGCAGGTGCTTAAGAAAATTAAAACAGCACCCCCCTCATTGCATGTGAAAAACAAAAATATCACGTCTAATGTAATCTTCAAACTAAACATTTCGCACCGCTCTGTTCACTAGGTGTTCATTATGGGTACAAAGACGAGCATTAGAGGCACTCATATTTTGTCACTGTGACAAAGAATCTACAGAGTTTCTCTTTAAAAAAAAAAAAAAAAGCACTGAATTGAGTAGATTCACGAATATTCACTTTAGTGTGACAATAAATGTTGCACTTGCTGTATAATCTGGCCTGTGCATGTGTAAAAAGCATTGTAATAAGTGAATATACTGCATGGCTAATTATGTTAAACTATATTTTGAAAAATAATAATTTTTAACATTTAACAGCCAAATAACATGTCAATTTGATTTCAAGCCTCATACTTTGAAGGGAAAAAGCACAAAGTAATGAATGAATTGTACAAAAATAAAATAATTTCTAAAAACAAAACTCTATGAGTGCAATCTGAGAAGTCTGATATGTGCTCCGACAATTACTTTTTTCTTTACACGTTGCCCAGATCTATCACACACAGAAAGTGTGTAAATATTTTTTCTGAATAAAAACAAAAAGAACAGTACAGGCTTAGATTTTTTTATGGTTGCCTTGTGCTGATATGTTTTGGTTTTGTTTAAAACAAACTTTCAAAGAAGAGGGAAAAAAAAAAGTATGGCAAGTGAAGAGAAGGGTAATATAAGATAAAACTTGCTAATGGGGGGCAGAAGGGAAGGAAAAAGACCAGGGTGCATCACAGGGCCAGGAGCGGTCTGCGGAGGCCCTTCGGAGGAGGCAGCCGCTCCCCCTTCCAGCCCCGTCAGTCTTGCTTGGTGTTGCCCAGTGCTCTGAGGCGCTCAAGGAGAGGAGGGTGGGAATAGTGCCACATAGAAAACAACCAATCAGCCACAGGAAAGCCCAGGTTGTCTTTGTTCAGCTTGATGAGAGCCGAGTAAAGCTCTGAGGCTTTGCCCATGCCACGAGCAAAAGCATCTGCCTGGAACTCAAACCTGCGACTCAGGACAGTCAGACAGAACGACAGAACCTACCGAAGCAAGGAAGACGAGAAATATTTAAACAACTCAAAACCACAGGACTGAATTTTTCAGGATTTCATGATCTCACACATACCTCGTTGTAAGGAGAAAAGATGAACTGGAAGATAATCATCAAGCCTATTAATGTGGGCTGGCTGTAATCGAAGCCAAAAGCTACAAACAGCTCCTTACGTCCAATCAGAACAGCAAATAAGGAGAAGCACAGGAAGGAATTCATCTGAAGAGATAAAAATCGATTCAGTTCAATCTCTGAATATCTGTAGTATCATCTACTCAGGCTTTTTTATCTTTTGGAATAAAACAAAAGACATCCATATGGGAGAAATCACCTGACTAATGACGATATTCTTGACGGTATGACCAAGCTTCCAGTGGCCAAGCTCATGACCCAAAACAGCAAGGATCTCTGGGTTGTTGCATCCTTGTTTTTTGTTCTGTGACAGAAGATTCAAAATCAGTTACCTAAAATTTCCAACAGCATCAAGCCTAAACATTAATACATTCAATACTTGGGGCTTTTCACGATCCCTTATTATGAAGGATTTTAAAAACAAAACAGAACTTCCATCCATTCGCTTCAGCTTCTCCTTTTCAGGGTCGCTGGAGCCTATCCCAGCTGTATTGGGGCGAGAGGCGGGGTACACCCTGGACAGGTCGCCAGTCTGCCACAGGGCTAACACATAGACAGACAACCATTTGCACTTGCATTCACACCTATGGGCAATTAGAGTTTCCAATTAACCTATCCCCACAAACTGCATGTCTTTGGACTGTGGGAGGAAGCCGGAGTACCCGATGAGAACCCACGCAAACAAGGGGCGAACATGCAAACTCCACACAGAAAGACCACAGCCTGATGGTGGAATCGATCTCAGGACGCACAGAACTCAAAGTATGTTTCAAGACAAGTAAGAAAACCCTGTTTTTAAAAGTGTTTTTTCAGAATCAAGTGCACATCTTTGCCACCTTGGGCTTGGCTTTAGACTCGCTGGATGTCTCGTCACTCTCTGGCTGCTCAGGCGGCGACTCTCCACCCTTGTTGAGAGGTGAGTAATCCTCCAGCAGCGTGTCAAACAGCACAATGCGTTTGTTCTTGAAGAACCCGTAGAAGTACGCATTGCTGTGTGAAGAACGTTTAGAACCTGGAAACAAGACAAAAATTCATGCATCTCCAACAAATCATTGCTCCACAATGTAAAATACTGTAATGATTGCAATATAATAATAATGAAATAATTTGCCACAGGGGCTTGATTATGTAAGGTAAAGACCCTAGAATACCGAGAGAAAACCCCAACAAACGACCCTCTATGAGCAAGCACTTTGTGACAGTGGGAAGGATTACTAAACAGACACATTCAAGCCTTACCTTCAACTATGTAAATTTTGGTGAGGGGGAAGCTTATGCTCTTGGCCATAGCTTCGATATCTGTCTTTAACTCTCCGTCTGGCAACGGTGTGAATTTGTCAAACAGGGGAGCAATGTAATCAGCATAGATGGTTACAAGTACCTTTGAAGACAGAGATGACAGGATGTATTACAGGTGTAGTATCAACTATGTACTTCTTTTGAGTTGTTCACTAGTTATCTGACAACGAAGCTGTTCCCTTATTACACAGTAGGGCTGGTCGATATAACGATATATACCGGATGACGATATGAAAACATCTATGGTTTCATATTATGCTATCGTTTGTTTCGTGGTGTCGCAAAATAAACAGCTTAAGACAATATTTTTCATCATTTTGATGGTCACTGTAGTGGCTATATTTATTTCTTAAAGTTCTCTCTTTCTATTTAAAATAATCACACTACGGACGGACAAGCGACTGCTTTTACACGTTGTCTTTAGCAACAACGACGATGAAACCATCGAGTGGCTCTGCAGTCTGCTTGTTTATTTTCCACATAAACCTTTCACAATAAAGCTGAAGATCCTGTTGAAATTTTTCATAATAAACTGAAAGGTTGGCAAAATACATTATTCTCAAATATCAAATTTTAGAATATGCATCAAACAATATACTTCATATAAAAACATGAAGTGGATGCAGGCACAGAGAATGCATCGGTCAAAACACTCGACTCCAGGTACACGACGCCCAGCTGAAAACACTTCACGTAAGTCGAGTTGCCCGAGATTCACAGAATTTATAAATGTAAAATTTCTGTGATATATATCGTTGTCGGGAAGATAAATGTCTTGTATTGGGATATGAGATTTTGGTCATATCGCACAGCCCTATTACACAGTGATGTATTTTCATCGTGTTCACAGAGCAAAGTGAATGCGGCACTAACCAGAGAAACAACTAGGGTAAAGAGCCAAGCATAAATGAAGAAGTAGTCTCCGCCAATCTTTATGATGTACAGGAGCAGGGAAGTCACAGGAAGCAGGATGCACTGAGTGACAGCAAACTTCTTCACGGCATCTTTGAGGAAGAACCCCAATGTCTGAGAGGAAGAGAGGACATTAAGAGAGGACAGTGGAAACAGATTAATATAGTGTGTTAGACTTCTGATGTCGGTTTACTTCTTCACAGATGCTTTGATCTCTGAATTCACTATGGGAGTCAAAACCTGGCAAGATTTCACAGTCAAAAACTTCAGGCCCATCAAAGTCCTTATTACATTTTCAATCGTTTGTGTTTTTGACATTAAACAACATAAAGACAACTTCAATATGAGCTCTGGAGAACGTCACTGTGGTAACTTCAAACCAATCAAACTCAAGTTATTCTTGGCTAAAAACAGTGAGTGCATTCCAGCCAGCGTACCTGCTGATTAAAGCCGTGCTTCTCCTCAATGACGAAAGTGTTGTACAAACTCCAGGGGAGTCCAGTTATAGCACTGAACAGGGTAGCAAGCGTCAGAAACACGAGGGACTGGGTGATCTCGTACTCTGGACCAAATCCAAAGCGAGCGGTCACAGAACCGGCGACATCCCACAGAAATGGTATTCCACCCAGTAGTAGAATCAGCTGAAACCGTTTTGAGCACAATATTTTAAATGTGTGGCATACAGAATGAAGCTAATCTTAAAAATCAAACAAACAAAAAAAGAAAACAAATGCACACTCTTTTCACTAATTTAGTATTAATAACTTCCTCAAGTCCATTTAAAGTCCTGCCGGTTAAGAAGACACTTTGTGACTTTCATTATGTCAACAAGTCCAAAGCTACTACACTTGTGATAAAATAACATTTTAATATGAGGAAGACTATCAACTAAAAAAAACAATGGTGTTTTTTAGTTAAATGATCATCTTACCGTCCCCTCAGTCTCAGAATAGAGTCCAGACCAAAAGCTGAAGTTGCTTTTATCCAGCTGATAAAGACGCGACTTCTCAAATGTTTCAGAATCCATGATCTTGCCCAGCTCCTGCGGTACATGGGTTGTTGTTCTATATATCCTCCTCTGCAGTGTGGGAAGACGTGTGCATAAAGTTACATTAACACTGAAAATCATCAAGGTACTGAAGTAGGGAGCCAATGCTGTCAGTGTAGCTGTCCAAGTTACATATTTTATATATTTCAGATATATATATATTTTATTTATTTCAGTGTTATTTATCAAGTGTTAAACTCAAAACTTGTCAAGTATCACATGAGAAAATCATCATAATATAATCATTATTAATCCCATTTGGTGTTTTCCTTCAAATCTGTGCTCCAAAGAGCATCTTTTTAACCTGTTGAGTCTATACTGTACAATAGTGTGAACAATATTGGAACAATTCGACCTTTGAGCTTGTAGGTGAGGCCACTTTTGTGGTTTTTATACTAGGGATACAATCAGATTAAAGTCTTTTAGCTGTTAATCACTATATTTGAACTAAAGTAATTTCAAAGAACAAGTAAACACAGCCTATTGCCATGAATCAAATGATTTACAGGAAGGCCAATTATGTCTGATAAACGTGTGGATCCCAGTCCGTATCCTCATAAAAGTTGCTCTCTGCACTCTTTCCATGTGTGTACTAGCAAATCAAAAGCTACGTGACAATATTCCGTTTTAAAGACGTTCTCTTTATTATTTGCTACATCAGTTCCTGTTTCTAGAGGAACTACACCCATCCCAACACAGACTTTACTGAAGTGGATTTAAAAAAAAAAAAAAAAAAGTTAATGGGATTCAAACAGCTTCATATTTCACAACCACTGACACCTGTCTGGGCGTGAAATAGAACAGTAAACATTTCCAGCAAGCTGATAAAAGGCCCATCTAGCTTTGTGTTTCCGTATTAAGAAATCGTACGCTGTTGTGTTTTCAAACTAAATACCTGCAATACTGAATAGCAATAAATCTGGTGTCCACCATTACATGAACCCTGCTAAACTGACTCGTTAGTCGCATCACATATTCAAATGTGAGAATATCCAATATTAAATGCGGGACTTTATGAAAGACACAGCCCATAGTGAGTCCACGGGAGCTTCAAATCAAACGTTTTAACCGTTCGTTGATTTACGCTCTGCTTATATTATGAAGCAGAGGGATTTAATCTTGATAAATAATTGACTCACCTGTCTGTAAGAAAGATATGCCTCCCAAAGGTATACTGTCCATGAAAACCCTAGGACAGCGTAAAATATCTGCTTTTCCACCGGCAGGTCAAATATAGTTTCAACCATCTTTGCTCTGTGTTACTAGAGCAGTTAGCTAAGCAGGCTAGCAGATAATTAGCTTCCGCTCTATAGACCAGACCAGACAGACAGACAGCACTTTAAACGTGAATTATGGGAAAGATGGCCCTCCGTCAAATAGACAGATACAGACTAAAATTTAGATCTTTGCATTCAGCTTTCATTCCTAAGAAAAGTCTAGGCTTTTACAACTAACATCATTCCATTCATCTCAACTGCAAGTCCGTTGGTGATGCGTAGCAACGAATTCGGCCCCCAAAGGAACGTCTTCTATAACTTGGTTCCGTAATGGATTTTCTTAATTTCGACTGACTCAGAGTCAAAAAGTAAACATTTTTGTATTTCAATAAAACACCTTTATTTAAACCCCCATTAATAAATATTCCACACAAATATTTATGTACAATGCAACTACATTTCCTGCAGCGCACGAAATTGAGACTTTTACTACTTAATTCCTTTTCTTAGCTCGTTCTGTTTATTTGCATGCAGTCACCACCCATAAAATAAAAGTTGTTACTTCAACACAAAAGGAAACGTGTCTGGCCCTGTACCACACCCATTTTATACAGTACAAAATTACGCACACATTTAAAGTGTGTAGATTAATGTGCTTTTTCTTATCTATATAAATATGCATTTAAATTCTGATTCTAACAGCTGGATTCTGACAGATGTTCCAGCAGGGCCTCCTGAATACTTCCAATGAGGTAATTCACTGAAAAGTAATCCCAAAGAAGTGCTGCACAGCTAACTCGAGACTGTTTGGACTTCTTAGGGTCTGGGACTATAAATGATGTCCAGCTTCATCTGATTCATGATCTATAAAAATAACATTTAAAAATGGTCCTGTAAAGTGCTGAGCCTACTTTTTCAATTAACAGTTTTAATCTGAGGGAAGACAATGACATTTTCCGAGAACTAAGAAAATTAGTAATTATTACTTGGAAATGTCCACCTGCCTATAAGCCAAAGACACTGATTCTTTTTATATAGATAGCTTTTATAATTTTAAAAGCTATAATTTTTATAATTTTAATTTTATTACAAAATGAATAATACCATACACTATATCACAGAAAATATACAGGGATAACTTTAAAACCTCTTAAAGCCAAACAGGTTTTATGAAGTGTGACTTCAATTAATAAACAATCCAGAGAGTCAAGGCTGTAAATTAATTTCCACATTTATTTTTATTAGAAAGTGTTACATACATGTTGGCCAACATCTGTCCACCGCAACCCAACACTGACTTATTATAAACTGAGGTGAAAAATAACCAAACTTATTCCTCCAAGGACTTTGTAGTAAGGAAATATTTTCAGTCACATTTTCACAAAAGTGAAAAGGCCTTGCAATTCGCTACTGACCATTTCTAACAATCTGAAAAGCTGTACATTTATCTCAGAGTACTACAGTATATACACTTGTGATCATGATTTAATATAACAGGTGCTATCTGAATGCTTTCATTTAAGACGTCTAAAAAAAAAACCAAACAATCAGCTGGATCTAGTGTGCAGTGTTTAAGCTTGTTTTTAATTTTATGCTAATTCCTACAACTGTTCAGTTTGGCAACTTAAAAATAGCAAAAACGTAACAGCGTCATCATGATTGGGAGAAATAAAAATACTGATACATAGCTGTGAAAATAAAAAGTCATTTTCCACAGCCGTTTTAAAAAGGTGCTCGGTTAAACTAACTTCCAAGAAGCAATTTGCCGTTGTTGGTGTCTGTTGGGAAGAGGTCAGGCAGGGCGGTGGTGCACACGGGCCTGCCCAGGACCACCACGGGTCTGAGGTACTGAAGCTGTTTAATGGCCAGGTCCCCACACCCAGCCAGGGCTTTGTCCAGGATGGACTTCAAGTTTTGGACTGACGTGAAGTCCCTAGTCATAGAGTGGGGCTTCAGCAGTGGGGAATGAGTGCGTCTGCTGCGGGTGTGAGAGATTCCCAGCTGGTTGTTCTCTTTGACGGAACAACTACGTCTGAAAGTGTCCCGCCTTTTTGCTAATCCTGCATTTTTGTCTTTTGGAGCAGTTTCTTGTATGAACTTAAGAAATGACGACTCAAACCCCATAGGCTTATAGCCAGCAATGTCAAAAGCCCGTGGAGAAGCACTATGAGACTGAGAGTCTTTTACGTTTGAAGGCTGTTCAGACAACTCGTTCTTCCTTTTCAGGGGCTGGCGAACGGGAGGACTGGACAACGTTACGGATCCATTTAATGTTTTACTACCGTCTTTGTTGCCTGATGCGTCTTGGAAGCCCTCTTCAGTAGTAAAACGAAGTGAACATGGAGGGGAGAGGTCAACAGTGACTGGGCGGAGGAGAGGCTTGATTTTATCCAAGCTCAGTCTCTCCTCTGGTTTCTGAGTGCTCTGTGTTCCTGCAGCAGCGTCTTCGGCGTGCCCGCCTGTGCTCGGCTCACCATATAGCACCTCATCTGCACCAACGAGGACACCATTTCTCTCAACAGGTGGCAGCTCCTGCTCTTCTTCTCCAGGGAAGCTCAGTGGATCATGATTGTCCTCATCCTGTGTGTCCTCTTTGATGGAATGAAGACTCACGGGTGCAGGCTGTGCCCCTGCGTTTTCCGACTCTGCTTGGTACTCCATTTTACGAACCCCATTAGGGACGCATGTGCCTGCAACAGTTGGCCTGGCAGACTTCCTTTGAATGAGTTCTTCAAGCTGCTCGGCAGTAAAAACAAGCTTATCTTCATTCTTAAAGACATCATCTCGGCGCATGCGGTGGACCTTCAGGTAGTGACGGTTCAAGCTGTGCATGTACGTGACGACAGAATCGCAGTCCTGAACCATGCATGGGTAGGCCACTCGTAAGCAGCGGTCCTGGCACATCTGTAGTGCTTCTTCGTGAGATCTAAAGACGTAACGGCTGAAACAATATCTTTTCTCTCGCTTTTTCTCTCCTGACACCTTTTTCTCTGCGGCATCCTCGTCATCCAGTTGTTCTGACGTAGCCGTCACTTCAGGCTTTGGACTCTCAGCCTGTGTGGTGGGTGAACCAGGTTCCTCTTTCTGAGGACTCTCAGGTGTGACTATAAGCTTCTTTTGACACCCAGTAATAGACTTCTTATGAGTGCTCTGCAGACGTACCACCAGTGAGTCGTACAACTCGCAGTGACTATAAAGAGTGTGTTTTTTAAGCGCACCGTCATGACTGAACACTCTTGTGCAGCCGTCATACTTGCACCTTAATAGCTCAGGTGGTTGCGAGTGGTAATCACGAGTGTGACGCACTAGGCTGCTTTTAAGATGGTAGGAAGCATTGCAGTTTGCAAAGTGACATTTGAACTGCGGTTGAGGTTCATCCGAGTTTGGGAGAGGCCTTTTTTTGGCAGGCTCTTTTCTCGCTTCTGGACTGTGGTGCACATCAATATCTTTTTCCAACAAAAGCTGAGAGCGATTGTAATGATGTACTAACTGGAGGTGGCGCACAAGACCTCCCTGTGTGGAAAAAGCTGCATCGCAATTCTTTGCCACACAATGAAAAGGTTTACTGAACTTATCAAGTATATAGCATAGATTACTTTTGGCTACCAAGCGTCTTGTCGTTCTGACTTGCTGTGTGGTCTTATCTTCGCTTTCTTTTCTCTGCTCATCTTCCTCTCTATCCTTTGCCTCATCCTCCCCTTCCTCTTCAGATGGGGAGTGACTGTGAACGTTTTTTCCATTTTCACTCATCGCTGTTGAGCTTTTGGTCTCCTGTTGGTGTTGCAACTTGGAGATCTCTTTCTTTTTTACCTTTAGGCTGTGGTTTGTCAAGGGCTGTGATGTTAGTTTTTTTTTAGATTTGGACACTTTGTTTCCCTCATGCTGTACAGAAGTTAAACTTATCTGATCTATGCAAGTCTCACTCATGTTATGGAACTGAATATAATGAGCCCTCAACACGTGTTTTTCCCTGTGGCTCTTGGAACAAAGGTGGCACACATAAGGCTTAAAAGAGGTGGTTTTCAAGGAAGTCAGCCTTTTGGCCTGTTCAATGGTACGGCCATGTCTGGTGTTATAGTGGCGCAGTAAGCTGTAACTCTGAGCCGTTCTGAAGCCACAACTTTTCATCTCACAGATATAGGGCTTAGCACTGGCTAGTGATTCACTGCCCCCCTCCTCAGTGGTTTCTTGTTGAGTGAGGACTTTAACCTTTTCCTCTGAAAGATGTGGTCTCTTCTGAAGCAAGACAACAGGGGGCTTTGCCATAATTGCCTGATGAAGAGATATTTGAGACGTGTTTGAGTCCGCGCTGGACTGAGTGGGTTCGCTTGGCAAACTGTCGGAATTCAGGTCCAGTTTACTGAGCCCGATAAGAATCTCTTTGAGAGCATCGTTTTTTGTTTGAAGGCTTAAGTCGTTTGTTTCACTGCTTTTGGGATAAGTGGAAGCTTTTTTTTCTTGGCAAGTGTCCACTGGTTGAAATGGAGTTGGGTTGTTTTTTCCCTTTTCTTCACTCTCTGGTTGATTTTCAGACTTTATCCATTTGGACTTGGAGCCCTGCTCATTGTCATGCTTGTGTTCTTTGTTCTCCAGTTTGAGATGTTCTGGGTGAGCACATTTAAGATGTCTCTGGACATCTCTGGCTCTGGAAAATGTCATGCCACACTTCTCAAAGCCACAAGTGAATTTACTTCCATCAAAACACACAGCCACCAAGGTCATTGTTGCTTTGGGCTCTTTGACGTCAGATTCCTGTGAGGAGGAGGAGCAACTCACTGACGAAGCACTCAGGACGTCTCCATTTACAGTGTCAGATTCAACGGACTTATTAAGGCGAATTGCTGCATCAGTAACAGTCTTAAAAAGTTTCCGCTTTGCCTTCCTTTGAGCCTCAAAGTCCTCTTCAGAGAAAGTGATGTTGTGAGTTGACAGATGCTTTATGAATTCCTTTTTGGACAAGTAATACTTTCTACAGTCAGTACTAGAGCAGGTAAATGCTGCATCTCTAAAATGCTGTGCTTCATGGTGATATATCTGTCCCAAGTCAGAGTATGTGACATAACAGCCTTTGAGCTGACACTGGTAGTTGAGCTGATAGCCATGGGTTTGCTTGTGTGTGACAAGTTCATTGGAAGTATTAAACTGCGCACCACAGCCTATAACCACACACGTGTAAGGCTGATCACCATAGTGAACTCTTATATGTTTGCGATGATGGTAAGCAGAGACAAAATGACGTCTACAAAAGACGCACTTCTCTCTCTTGTCTCTCATCTGGTGAAAATATTTCACGTTTTCGTCACCTTTGTGCTCCGACTTTAAGTGGACATATAAGTACTTAGAATGTTTAAAAGTTCGTGTACATCCGGTTCCTGGACAGGGATACTCATCCCTGTTCTGCAGTTTGAAATGTTGGTCGATGTAATCAAAAGTTACATGCTCGTCGCCGTCCACATGTTTCTCTGTCCCCGTTTTGGCTTGCTGCACGATATGCTGCAAGACATCTGGATCATGGGTGGATTTGTAATACAGCATTAGAGAAGGATCAATGGTGATCTCACCCGGTTCGACATCGTCTTCTTCCTCTATCGCTTTCTGTACTTCCTCAGTCTTGGCATGGTTTTTGACAAGATGTGTGTCACTCTCAATGTGTTTTTTAATGTGAGGAACGAGTTCCTTCCTACTCTCGAACTTCTCCAAGCAAATAGGGCAGGGATGGTCGTTATCCTCCGCATGTCTTTTTGAGTGGTGAATGACTTGGGTGTCAGAGACAGACCTTTTACAAATGTGACAGCAGAACTTGTGTTTTTTTGCCTCAGAATCTCCTTTTATGTCTGTTTGGTTAATAGACTGTTTTTGATCTAGCTGCTCACGACCTCCGTTTATCCCATTTTGGTGCACCGATTCTACTTTAACAGTGACTCCCTGCAGCTCATGCAGTTTATCCTTCTCAACTGTCTCTTCCTCTTCCCCTTCTAACTCGGGTCTCAGTCCCAGAAGGGAGATGCAGTGATATTTGAGAGTTTTCCAGTCCCAGAATTCAGGGTCAAAAGGCCAGTAAGCTTTCAGTGCTAGCAGCAACTCGCAGCGTAGTGAGTTGGGAATAACCTCACTGTCCTGGTCATACTTTTGGTCTGGGCGCAAGTAGAGCTCTTCAAGACAGCTGAAGGCTTCCTGAGCAGGGCCAAGGAGGAACTCTGTGAGTTGGCAGGCACGTAAAACCTCAAGGTCGTCTGGAAGAAGGCAGGACACTGTCTTACAGACAGATATCTTTGATTCGGAGTCATCCTGTTTTGGAAGTTGAAGGGCTTTCACACAAAGCTCTACCGACGCAGGTATACCTGGTTCCTCCGCCTAAAAAGTGATATGAAGAGTTATATTACCATTATAGAGTTCTGGAAAATACAAAACAAGATCCTGTTACACTGGCCACTTAAGCATCTAAATACACTGCTCAAAAAAATACATAAATAAATAAATGAAAGGGAAACACTTCTTAATTGACTGAGTAATGTCAATTAATAATGCCAAACGACCTATTCCATTTTAGTATCAAAAGTGTAAAGCGCGGGTGTTCACACTTACCTCTGTCTGAATCACACGGACCAAGTAAAGCAAATGGTCGACTGTTTTGGCAATGGCACCTAGCTGAAGGCATCGTTCCAGAAGAGACACTGGTGAGGGGTCAAGCCTCCTCTGTAGCTTACTCCACAATAAAATCAACTCCCTTTCAATTAAAAAAAATAAATAAATAAATGTTTTACACATCCAGTTGTTTTTGAATACAACACAAAAAATGACCAAAGACAAAAAGCTTGTCCTTAAAGAGAGCCCACTCACCAGGAGCAGTAAAGACTCTGCTGCTGTAGCTGCTGTGTCAAGAAAGTTGTGCACAGGATGAATGCTGTATTCTCCTCCCCCTCTGTCTCCAAATTACACGTAATCTCAAGTACATCCTTGCAGTCCAGTCTCGATATCTGCAGGAAATATAATGTTGGCTGCTCAGCAAACAACAAAACAGGCAACATATCTCCAGTCATTCAACAAAAAGCTACAAACTTGTGTTGTTTTTTTTATATTTAGAGTTTTATATCAGTCATATACTACCAGCAGAATATGGTGATAAAATGTTCTCCCATCATGATTTATAAAACAAAATTTGCTCTTTTCTTAGATACAGATCTATGACGAAGTAGTGCTGTTGTAGCTGCAGTACAACAACATTTTAAAACGTTTAAATGTTTCTGGATGCATTTCATGATCCACGAAGCCAGAAAATAGTCTTAAACTCTAATGGGATGAGCATGCTCTTGGAGGCATATAGAGAAAGAAGGGTAACTGAGAACTACAGAGGAAGGAGCAAAAAATGAAGATAAGGCATTTGCAAGATCTGGGCACTATCTCATACTAGTCTGATTTATCAACTGTATTAGAGAGCAAACGGAAAACCTTTCTTCGTGACAAAACAGCGCAACTTTTTTCCCTTTGCTGTATTATAATAATGAATGTTCTCTCTTCAGGGCAGAGAACTTATGTTATATTTTATTTAAAAGGCCATTTTTCCATTTCTCACACACACACACACACACACACACACACACACACACCTGATTCCATTTTTCTTCACAGCTTTATATTTATAAAGGATAATAGCCTATTTCTTCGCTCTTATAGACGTTATGACTGTGGTAATGTGAGCTGCTTGAATAAACAAAACTATTTTCGTATCATTTTTTTATCCCGAGTTCAAAGCTGCGTGGCTTTTGTATGAATATTTTTTTTTAAAACAGCCCATCTTACTGACAACTCAGTCTGTAATATAATTACACTTCTTGCTTTTCTGATCATGCAAATCCTATACCTAGTCTGCACTTTTATCTGACTCATTGGCGAGACACTTTAAACGAAATAATAAAAGGATGTAAAACAAATCCAAACGCTGTGTAGTACAACAACTATCAATAGTTTCTGACAAAGAAAATTATTATACTAAGGTACTTCTGTGTGCACATGGCTTAGATTTATGTGCTATTCAAAGAAGCAGAGTAAAACACTTTCACAGCATACAATATAATGCCAAACTGAAAATAGGCCACAAAGCACCCAAATGTTCTATCGGCTGGAGGATTTTCTGAGTCCTCCAACTGAAAGCCAGAAAACTGAAAGCTCAATTTGCATGTGAGTTTGAAGCTCTATTTTTGGAGTCAGAGCAGAAAACCCTTATGAATAGGTAACAAGTTTTTTACACTCATTATAAAAAGATTTGACTTGCAAATATGCCCCATTTTTCTTTATCAGCTAATATCAGTTACAGATTGCCTTTGTGTATGTGCGACTGAATACTAAGGATGGATGCTTTTGTCTGTCCTCTGAAACGCCATCACAGTCGTGATCACCTGGCACACACTCGGTGTCACACTGAACGCTTCTTACATTTTTGATACTCTGCATGTTGGTTTGATAAAATGATAAATGCAGAAACTCATTCATTCATTTACTGAAACACCCAAAAGTCACCAAAGTAACTAATCCCAGCTCACAAAAAGAAACTGCTGGAATACCTCCATTATGGCCTCTTCATTGGGCAACAGGTGACAAAGCAGGGAGACATACGTCTGACGAAACGTGGCTTGATTAGAAAAGGTGCTGCACTCAGTGCAAGCTTTGGCCAACACCACAGCTTTGGCAATCTCGCCCATCTTTTCCAGATGTTTCACCCGCATCTCCATGAAGCCCTCGCCCTCCAAGCTGATGTATGCATTAACTAAAGACAGAATTCAAACAAAATCAGAGTCACAAAGAAATAGCCAACGTTGTTCTAAGTAACTATAATTTTCAAATAAAAAGAACCCAGTTAACTAGATTCTAACCTTCTTCTGGGTTAGTCAACTGCCCGGTAAGGAGGGATGTAAGGACAGGGTTGCTCCATGCCCCTCCCTCTCCTGTGATTTGGAGTAATGCTTGAAGGTCTGTGCTTCCATACTGTAGCAGGGTATCATGAGCAATCTGTACAACAACACAAAAATGGTAAAGCTAAATACAATACAATTGTTCAGTCAGCATCTTTATAAAACATTCATTTTCATGAATACAAAAAAGCATAATAATTAATGGGTATGTTTCCTTGATGGAGGCAGCAGTGCCGCTTTCTCTCTACTGATGTGTGATAAAATAATACATGAACAACTCAAAAGGCTGTCACAGTTTGTGATTCAGCACAAGCGATATTTCATTATCTTCTCTACACCAAGCGAAACGTTTGTCACTGTTCACATCTAAAAAGGAAGACAGGTGACAGCTCAGCACAGCCTGGTTTAGAATTACTTTTTCTTTGCTGACAAGTCTGTCTGTAGAAATTAAGACTCCTTTTTTCCCCCCTTTTTGAAATGTCATCAAACAATGTTATTCTTGAATAAAAGTTAATATAGTGACTTATATGCAGCCTACAATCTAGTAAAATAACAGTACTTAAAAACCTATATCAGACATCAGCTACAGAGGTATTACATTTCCCTAAATCTTCGCAGTATGTCACAGTTTTGCTCAGCTTGAACATATTGAACCAATTTAGCAACGTATTCTGCCAACTCTTCAGTGCACATTTGCCACAAGAAATCAAGTCCACAGCCATGCGACCCACCCCATGAGACTGAAGCGCTTCACTTCATTCTTTGGAAACGATACTGCTGAATGTATGAAAATTTGAAACACTATTCTTTTTAAGTCTCGTATCTGTAAATCCTATGAAAATAACTATTATAAGCCCGATACTGCAGATATTCACACCAAGATTTGTTTCATATTGAAGTACAGAATTGACAACCTGTGAAGGGGGTTAGAGGTTATAAAGACAGATGTTTTACACTCACCACGGGGTAAACAAAAACAAAACAATGCTGTCCACACCAATTTGAAATGGCTCGTCTTTGGGTTTACTTTTAGGAGCACAAAGAATACACCCCCCCACCCCTTCACAGACACACACAAATTTACTTTTCTCTATGCAGTCATCCATCAGCAAACAATGCTTTTGAAGGTCCTGTACCTGAACAGAGTGGTGGAACTGAACCCAGGCTTCATAAGGGATTTCATTCTCAGGCACAGACAGCAACAGTTCAAAACAGCTCCTGTAATAAAAACAAGGACATGTTTCATGATACTATGCTAAAACAGTGCAAAACAGAAGCTTGCCAATGACAGTAGAAGAGTGTGCAGAGTATGATGCAACCTACAAGCCACTATGGCCGCGCTCCCTACAAGGCAGCATTCCCACTAATTCAATATTAATATTCACTAATAATCCTGTAGACGTGGATCTGTGCGCGCACCAATTAACATCCATTAATTTTCTTGTCCAACAAGGATCACACTGGGCCCTGAAGCCTATTCCCGCTGTGGTGCCCCTTCAACAGACAGCCGGTCCAAAACACAGCTGGCAAAAAAAAGAGAGGCAACCATTTGCACCCACAGCCACACACAACTACAAATGTGGTGGGAAGCTGGAGCAAAATACTGAAAAGTGAAGTTGCTTCAATTATTTTGTTTCATTGCAACAACCACAGCTTCCCTTTTTTTATTTTTAATTCTTCAAGCACCATCCTGTAGGCTTGTGTTAAGATACTTGTACATAATTCGTTGTTGTCCAATTGTCAAATTATGGTTCCACAAATGTGTCCATTCACATATGAATTTCTGTTCAGACAGCATATTGGGAGGGGTTTTCACCCACCACAACTGCGCTTTAGTCAAAGGACATGGATGAATTACGTGTCAGTCAAACAGCGACTGGCTGATAAGTTGGTTGGTTTCACTTAAGGTCTTCGTATGTTAGAACTTGGCTCTTCTTCATGGTTGGCTGACAGACCAGCAACAGCACAAGCAAGGGTAGCACACCAAATCTGATAAAGCAGGCCCTCTACAGGTAGACTGGTAGCCTACCTGACTGCCTACAGATTCCTTTGGCTACCTCAAGCAAAAAAAAAACATACCTATGTGTTTCATGTTTACAAGTATGTGCATCTCCCCTTCTAACCAGAAAATTGTTTTTTTCTTGGGGACATGCATCACTAACCCAGCCTTGCAAATGCTGAAAAGGCACAAATCTCTGACCTAGTTCAGCTCATGTTGAGAAATTCACAAAATTTCTTAAATAATTCATTATTTGTAGTATTAGACTTTTAATGCCCCTTCAAACAGGGTAATGAAGGACATCTAATCCCAAACAACAGCCATTCAATCCCAGTCAGTGTGAGCTTTAATTCCTTTTTGTTGTAATTTGTAAATGACAGTTACTTAAACTAATATTTTTATAACTGACAAAACCACTAACGCTATAGCCTTAAAAAAATAAATAAAAATAATAATAAAAATTAGTTAGTACGAGGATGCATATAACGGTGCACAAATACAAAATGGACATACAATAAAATTAGCTGAGGTTATTATTACAATTACCACTGCTTACATTTTACACTTAGTATCACTGCACACCTCAGATTTAAACCATAGGTGTGACAAAACCACTTATTTTTTGTGTTGGCAATTTACCCTCTATATTTCATCAATGTTGCCCATTTTCAATGTACAAATGTACTTTTATGCCCCGGGCAGAGGCAGGCTACAAGTGCACCAAATCGGTCGAAGGATTTCCATAATATTTTGTGTTATTCTCGGACTTTGTGAGAAAGCTAAAAGTCTTTCATATAAGGAATGCCACCTATTGTACTATGTCTCTTTCTGGACTCCTGTATGCATATAAAAAGCTTTGCTCTCTCTAAAAGACAATTGCTTTCTTGGTGTATCTTTACCCATTCAAATACGGAAGGAAAAAAAAAAAAAAAAAAAGCACACAGTCATTGATATACATACTGCAAAAACATTTTCATTTAATGTTCGTAGACCACAGAAATATCTGGAATGCTGCATTTGAACATTCTCCCCAATTACACAGAAATCAAATGTTCTGCTTTGAATTTGCTCAGGCAAAGCAAAGCAAAAAAGAAAGAAAGAAGCAAAACTGAAACAAAAATTACAACTGAACCGAACAGAAAAAGACATGTTAAGAAAGCTGAGCGGAGAAAAGCGCCAGGATCATCAGTGCCTCGGAGCAGCGGCAGGCATATGGAAAAATACGGCATTTAGTCAGATTGCAAAGTGTACTTGTGAGGATTGGCAGATGGAAAAGAGGGAGACTAGACTCACTCCCACTGGTTAATAGTTATTACCACTCAGGAAAGAAACAATCAGCGTTGGTGTCTTTAATTGTCAACGCTTGATCTCATTTTCAGTCAGCACAAGCCGGCTGTATAGGTGTAATGATTTGAGTTTACAGAAAATGCTTGAATTTGAGCTACATTAGACAAAGTTGAGTGAGCAGGCTATTAAGCACTTTATAAATAATTGAAGAAGCTGACACAAGAAAATAGAGGCATTTTTTTGCAGATGACTCGAATAACTATAATACATATTTTGAGGGGGAAAAAAATCCCATAATTTAAATTAATCACTCTAGAATGATTGGGATGATTTTACAGGGGTGTGCAGCTGTACAGATGAAAGAATAATAAAATAAATGAAAATGTTTTGTTTTTTTATACTCTGTGTAAAACATATGTTTTCTTGAATTTTAGTGATATAAACTTGGTTTCCGACCAACTAATTTGGCTGCTGATCAAGGAATTGGCATTATTGCTCCTTTGATCAGGCGTGAGGATATTCTGCGTGTAAAATTGCTCTCTCTGTGGTGTTGCAGGAAAAGCTGTTTGCAAGTGGTAAACGATGAAGTCCTGCAATAGAACTGTAGTAAACAGCCGTTCCTCAGCTTCCTGTCTAACCAGAGAAGATGAGGGCTGAAGACACACAAACTCTCAGAAGAGCTTTTCTTTGGAAACTAGTAGACAGAGAGAGAGGATAGGCCCACCTGCCCCATCCCTCTCGCTGTGGGGAATGAGGCACAAGGGGCACCAGCAGAAAAGGATGGGGGGATGTTACTGTGAACGGGTCTCAGGTGGCCCACCCCCACAGATCACATGTAAAATAACCCAATCTGATCCTGCAGGAGGTGCTTGTATCAGACCAATGAACTCAGTCACTTCTCTAATCTACTGCATTTCTTTTCTGTTTGGTGTTTTCACTTCCTTTTGCAGTGCACACTCAGAGTCTGTATGACACACACTACCAAGAAATGCTGATTTTTGTAATGTTAAAATATATATATATATATTTTTTTTTTTAAAGGCTGTGTATCCAAAAAACATTAAGTTACACTCATAAAAAAACATGTTGGTATTCCTTTTGTGTCACAGCATAATTACTTAATTTGATATAGTTGACATGACATTTGTTGTGATATGACTATTGCACGCACGCACGCACGCACGCACACACAAGTTATATTCACATGATTTCTAATTCCTCCCATGCATAAACCACACATGCAAACTACTTTGACACCTATGACAGACACGCACCTTCTCATGTGATAATCTGCTGCTTATCTCTCATAATTCAGTATAATACTTTTCAGTACTCACAAAGCTAGTCGCTTCAAAACGAGGGCCACTCTGTCGGATTCTGCAGTGAGGTGGGATCGAGCTGAAGCAAAGCAGTTTATGGACAGGCAGTAGACCTCCAGAAGAGGCAGCCCATGTTCCATGGAGTTCCTGCTTCCAGCATAGTGCATCAGTGCCTGCAAAGACACACAAAGGCATAAGAAACTGAAGAAAAAAAAAATCAATGAAGTAGATTTCAAAGTAGAGTAGAAATATGTAGTAAAAATTTTCAAAAACTACAAACAGAAGAGGAAGCATTTGTCTTAAATGATCATTGGTTTTCACCTGAGGGAGATAGATCCCTGTCTATACCGAATTGATCCCAGCTGACACACTGTCTGGTGTGTGCCTGCTGTGCACCTGATTGGGCCTAAGGGGACTTAACTGTTGCTTAAAAAGAAAAAAATGACTTAAGGAAGACTTCATACAGTATATGATCATCACACATACATAATGATCTCATGCTGTATATCACCATTAAATTTGAGTTCTTGGGAAGATTCAACCTGGTGTCATTTCACACAATTTAAAGCTTCAGAATCAAATTAAATTAATTAAATTAATATTGTTTACAGAAAACAGGTGTTTTTTATAACTCAACATTTACTGTTAACAGGGAGGAAGGTCTAGTTTCGAGCAAAAACTCAGCGATCAGCTGTCCCCCGGGAATAGAAAAGTCAACAGCTACAACCCATCTGTCACCTCTGTGTAGTTGGTGGGTATACACATTAAATCATCATAGCACTATCAGCATCCCAGGAGTCTCATTTACCAGATAGAAGGAACTTTTCTAGGTGGTTCTCATGCCCACAGAGGCACTAAATTAATTCCCCTCTGTCTAAATATACAGTACCCTCTCAAAGGAAGTTAGGAATAAAGTCTAGGCCCTAAAGACCTACATCAGTGTACTAATTACATCCGTGAGATTTCCGACTGAAACTGAGAGTCACACACATCTGTTTGCCTTTGTTTCATGAAAACCTAGAAAACTGAAGTTAAAGCTGTACAGAAATTGAGTTTTAGTGTTATATCATGTGTCATTTAACACGGTTACCAACACCATGCATGGAAACGCATACGATCTTTTCACTTACTTACAAGGGGGAAGTTAGAGCTGTTGAAATCATTGAGAAATATTCAACAGCAGCGTAATTAAAGAAGACCTGTCAGGGTGAGCTTGCTAATGAATTACCCCTGCTATACCATTCTCAAAGGCTGCTGAACAGGTTTCACTGGAAGCTCTCTAATGGTTGAAAAACTTGTAGAGTGCCTTAAGCAGCAAAAACGAAAGTGATACCTAGTTTTTAGTTAAATCATGTCCTTTAGAAAGCGAAAACCACAGTAATTCCCCTACCATGATGAATAGATTTGTGTTTTAACTAGACTCCAATCTAAGATTTTTTTCAAGGGGGACTATAAATCTCCATCGTCGTAACTGACAGATGCGCAGGTTTAGAAACTGTCGCCGCATTTCAAGGGCGCGGGGAAAACGTATTTTCTTAAAAGTGGCCAAAATGCAACACTATTTAGTAGCCGAACGCCCCCAACGACCAAATATTATGATAAACATATCTCGATGCTGCCCCGCCCCACACGCATGCAGTAATACATGATCTGCAAACTGTCTCAATAAATTCATGCAAACATCTGTATTACATTTCCGTCGTTGCCACCATAATCGCTTCCCAAATAAAGCAAAGCTAAAAGACCTATATCTTTGAAAGTAAGGCGACTTGAACCTGCTAAATAAGCAACAAATCACTGAGCTGCTGATAAGCCCAATTGCCGTGAGTTGTTTTGGTGTGAAAATAATAATATTAATAATAACAACAAAAAAGACAGAAGCATATGCAAATATGCACAAAAATAAACGCACTGCAATTGGGTGTAATCCTAACCTAAACTTGGCCAGTTAGCTAGCAGGCCAGCAATCGTTGCTAGTAATTCTGCTTACGGGATGCGAGAGGAAAAAAACAGTCCTGGGTGAGCTAACGATAGGCTAATTGTAGCTTCGATGCTGCATGTACCTGACAGAAGTTATCGCAGTACTCCGTGGAAGACGCTACGGAGATTTCTTGTTGCCTGAGGACGTCTTCGAAAGCTCTCAGTGTGGCCAACAGGTTTTCCATTGCAACTAGGGTATCCTCGGCAGTGTCCAGGGCCCAGTCGCTCCATTCGTGCTCTGGTTCGACATTATTCTCCGCCATCTTCACTCTCCACCACAGCGCGTATGCAGTGCAGTCTGACGACCCCTTCAAGGCTGTCGGAATATTTAAATACATCAGCTGAACTGACACCAAGATGACCTGAAAAGTGAGTAGAGGGAGCGGTGAGAGCAGAAATACAAAGTGGGCTTGTACTATTATACTCAGACCGTTGTTGCTATTCCTTTTTAATCGCAATATCGAGATACTTTATTTTCTATCCAATATTTCTTTGCTCTCTAAATTTATGCGAAAAATTATCCAGTTATTCTGCTTAATTTTAGCCCTGTGTGCTTTTTCTTGAATTAATCTCTCCCTATTCTATGTTTTTCGGTCTGAAATAAATAACCTTTATTGCAGTTTTTCTCAAGGGGTACACTGACACTGCTAGTTACGCAGAGCACTAAAAGGTATCGTGACATAGAGCATAACACACCTGACAGCTCATCAGACCATAAAAAAATCAACTGCACTGTAAAAAAAATTCGTGATATTTGGTTGAGCAAATATTATTCAACTTTGAAACCAGTGGAGATTTTTTTGCTAAAACTATATGCTAAATAAGTGCTCAGCTAGCGCTGTGAGTAAAGATCCGATATTCTAGGAAAATAAATGTTAATCTGAAGTGAATTATAATGAAATATAATTTTATGTGCGCTTTAATTAAAATTGTTGACAATGTGTTTTTATTATGCTCCCACAGTTTAGAGACCCGGAGTTTGGCGACCTCTGGAGGTTACTGCGCAGAATCTTACTACTCTATTGACCCGGAAATAGATTTCATTTCTCCCGGTCACACGTGTGGAAGGTAAGCAAAGTCTGAAAATAACATCTGCGACGGCTTATTAGATGTAGATCGGCTGCAGTAATGATTGATTAGACTTTAAACGCATATTTTGATCGGTATTTGTAAATATAATCTAATAATTATTAACTGGGAAGTATCAGTGAAACAATTGAAAGATTTTAATGGTGTCACAAGTCTCTGACTCCGTGTTCATTTTTGGAGACTAAAAACCTCTTGTTTCACACAGTACCAACGGGTTACCATGGGGAAGTCCAAACAAACCCGAAACCACAACAATGGCAAGAAGAAGAACATTGCAAAGACCTGGAAGACAAAGCGCAGGACCAAAGACCTGGATCAGATCCACTCAGACATGAAGCCCGAGACAGCTGCTAAACTGCTGCATCAGGAGGTGGACTACGATGTAACCGGATGTGCACAACACTACTGCTTACACTGCGCGTAGGTTTCTCTTTTTATCGTAACAGTGTTAATGGTATTGAGCAGATAGAACCCTAATGGTACTGTCCAGCTGTTGACTGACTTTGCTGGATATATATGCTGCTAACCGAACTGTTAATCTTCATCACCATCACATTCTTTAGTAAAGCATTTAATATTTGGCCTAAAGTTCGGCTGAACTTTTCGCGTTGGGGTTGGAAAAGAAGTAAAGCTTCCCATATGAAAAGCTGGAATGGAGCTGGTACTGTCCAAGTCCGAGGCCACAAATCTCAGCTGGAAAAGGGTGTAGTACCCGATGATGGATGATTAGAGCAAATTTCAGTCCTAATCCAAGGATCCAGACCCTCATGGCTGCCTTATAATGAAATTCCCTCTTCTTATGTTCTCTGATGCTGTGAGGTAATCAACTGTTAAAATATATATGTATATATATATATATATATATATATATATATATATATATATATATATATATATATATTTTTTTTTTTATATTTTTTTTTTTTTTTTTTAA
>VURO01018921.1:22428-43174 GCA_015108175.1 Pelvicachromis taeniatus | reverse complement strand
TTAAAATATATATGTATATATATATATATATATATATATATATATATATATATATATATATATATATATATATAGGTTTTTCATTAGATGCGTCTTCTTGTCTTACAGGAGATATTTTGTGGACATGAGATCCTTGAAGGAGCACTTCAAAAGTAAAGTGCATAAAAAACGGTAAGCGGACCACTCTGCAGTCACATATCTGGTCTCACAGCTCTTGATCCTCTCCATGTAAGTTTCATGGCTTATCTCCTTTTTTCCCCCCATCCAGACTGAAGCAGCTCAGAGAGGAGCCCTACACCCAGGAAGAGGCAGAGAGAGCAGCTGGCATGGGCTCATACGTCCCTCCGAAAGTGATTGACGTGAAGACCCAACCATTAGAGGAGGACATGGAATGAAAACTGACATTAATCCACCGACTGATTAACTCATAAAAGAGGCATTAACAGTTTATGCTTGCTGTTGTTGTTGTCACAAACTTTAGCAGCAAAGCTGAAAATGCCTTTTGTGACAGATAATGTTTGTTCTTCAGCCAGCTGTGAGAAACATGGTTGTTAAACTTACATAACCAAGAGAAGGCTTCTCTCTACAATCACATGCATTGTGTATTTATGTAAATGCAAAGGACGGTGGAATGTTTTCTACAATAATAAACATTGTGGAGCTGATTAAGTCACGATACACATATGGTCAGTGCAGTTAGAGCTGTACCTTTTTACCTGGACTTACCAGACAAAGAAATAGTGGAAAACATGCATTTCTGTAAACAAAATTATATTATTTTTTTTTCACTCTAGTTTTTCATGTGAAATACTGGACAGTTAACTAAGTTTGACTATTGATAGAAAATGTAATTCTGCTGTGTACTATATACCTTATTGTGTAACTACTTCAAATGTAGGAAATTGGAGATGTGCATAGTGATTCAGATGTCTGTAGCTAGGCAACTGATACCTCGTTAGACTTCAAAATGTTCTTAATTAAACAATTTCGAGACAACTCAACAACTGCACAGAGATCATATCACATGGCTCGTTTTACAGGTCACAAGGATCAGGAATGACACGGAGTGCTTGTGCTTTAGTTGGAGGCGCTCGGTTTCATACATAGTCCCCTATTTTCAGTGGCACAAAAGTAATTGTACAAACTCATAATTTTAAATAACAGGATTATTTTTAATACTTAGATGAAAATTCTTGGCACTCAATGGCTGCGTGAAATCTACAATCCATGAGCAATGCTGCAGCCACGTTCAGCTGTTTTTTTGTGAGTCTCAATTCAGTTTTGAATTTAATAACTGAAAAGCTGCTCTGTTAGGTTGAAATCAAGTGACAAGGTTGAAAAATTTCTCATATGTTTGCCTTGAGAAACGCTTGGGTTGCTTTTGCAGTATGCCTTGATCAAGAATCCATTTACACTGTGAAGCTTTGTCTGATCAGTTTTGCAGTATTTTGCTGGATCTGAGCAGACAGCATAACCTTGTATATTTCACAATTCATTCTGCTACTTCTATCAGCAGACTCAATGGCGGCCTACTTCCACTGTCAGCCATACATGGCCGTGCCGAAACATTGCCTCTACCAAAATAATATGGTTTAGTTTAGATCGTGATCTGTTTCTCTTGCTCCATACTTTCATCTCCCTGGTTTCGTCTTTCCAACAATATTTTTTTCTTTGCAGCCTAATCTGCTCTTTCTGTTTTTGAGTGTAACCAGTGGTTTTCACTTAATTGTAAATCCTCTATTCATGAAGGCATCTTTTGATTGTAGACTTTCATAATGATATGCCTTAATCTTCAACAGTGTTCTTGACTTAAACAGCTGTTGCAAAGGGATTCTGAAGCAAGGCAGTATCTGTGCTCTTCCACTGTATTTGTCTTGTGTTGTTTTTCTTTCCTGAGCTGATGAGTGCATTTCTTCCACACAGAAGTGTATCCGATTGGTCAATCCTAAAGTTTTTGCTCCCACTGTGATAGGTTTGTTCCACCTTTTCAGCCTAATCATAGCCTCCCTGATAATCTCTCATATTGAGAATTCCAGTGACCAGCTACCAAAGGCAAGTTAAACATTTGGAATAAACCTTTTATTTTCTTCATTTTGTAATGGAGTAATCAGGTCCAAAGTTGGCTGTAATTCCTAAGCATTTAATGCAACTTTTGTTCAATTGCTCAAATGAAAATTTGCATTTAAATCACATTGTAACTTGATGTAAAATCCACTTTGGTATCGTACAGTGAAAAAACCAAAATAAAATGTTTGAACTGTCCAATACTTATTGACCTGACTGTATATGAAAACCCGCATTCACCTGTTTACATTTATATTTGCATTTCAGTCACACACACACCAGTGCATGCATTGAGGGCAGTTTGTTGTTTATGAGTATTTTTCTCAGGGACACTGTGATCCACAGACTGAAGAAGTTCAATCTGTACCTTTTAAAACAACAGAAAAACCACAAAATAAAGTTCCAGATAAAGAATACTGGAATATATCATTGTAAGGTTCTTGGCCATTCGGGAGTAGTTGTCACACATAGCAGCTCTTTAGTCTTTCTTTGTGCTCCAGATGCGAGAGTCAGAGTTTAGCATCAGAATACTTTAATAATCCATAAGGAACCTATGTGGGTTTCAGTTGCTCCAAAACAATAACAGTAACAGACTGAATTAACTGAATAATACAATATATTACAAACTTTAAAAATATATAAGAAATAGCTCATTTATACATATTACAGAGTTGAAATATATATGAATGACATCTTGCTATAACCTGTAAAACTTTGTTTTTGTTATTTTACTGTAGAGGATGTGCAAGAGGGTGAAACTACTGCAGTTCTACTGTGCATTAGATGGAGGAGTTGTACAGAGAGATAGGCACAGGCAGGAATGGGAGGTATTGTCCAGCATTGTCCTTATCTTGGACAACATCCACCTCTCCGACACCACCCTAAGGCAGTCCATCTCAGTCCCCACAACATTACTGGCCTTGTGGATCAGTTTACTGAGTCTTGGTAACTGCGACCCTCAACCTGCTGCCCCAGCATGCAGCAGCATAGAGGATGGCACTGGCCGCAACAGACTCTTAAAAAATCCTGAGCATTGTGCAACAGATATTGAAGCTGCCTCAGAAACTAGAGAAAGCTCTGGCCCTTCTTGTAGGCTGCAGAGGTGCTTTTAACCCAGTCCAGTTTATTATCTATGTGAAGTATTTATAGTCCTCCACAATGTCCACATTGACCCCCTGGATTGAAACAGGGATCAATGGTTTCCTTTGAGGTGAGGAGGTGTCCTCTGCATCCCCCCTGAGCTCTATACCTGTAGGTTCATACCCCAGCTCTGCTGAGCTTCCATTGCTTGGCTCTTGAACATGGATGGCGCTTATACCTGCATTGTATATATTACAAAGCAGCAGTTAAATAAATATGAACTGTTAAAAAATGTAAGATAACCCAGTTAATCATGAACTGGTTTTTCTGTTTAAAAGCTTCTTACATGTTAACACACACGTATGATGCAGTATCAAAGTAGAAGTTTGATAGTTTTAATGGAGTGTTCAATTCTATTGCAGACAAATCTAAACATTAAAGAGAGGATAAAAAGAAATATGTTAAACCTCTGATCCTAGATTAACTTATAAACTTTATAAAATAAAGGAAAATAAAATAAAAATTCCTGGACAAAGCCATTTGGCAGATAAATGTGTAATTTAACTCATTATAAAGCAGTAGTATTTTTCCTTGGACGACAACCGTATATACAACCGTACGTCTTTAAATACAGCTACTGCCCTAGTGTACCCAGCAGAAAGATTGTAATGTTATACTTCCGGTTATTACTTTCAAAATAAATTGGGACCGCGCTCGCGTGGCACGACTTAGTTTAATTCTGTTTTTGTTTTTTGTCAGTAACCAACAACGACTTTGGAAGTTTGCTAAGAAAATTATATTTGAAGTTACAACAAGTTGATAATGATATTAACTTTTTTAAATTTTTAGAAATTTTACGATAACGAGGGTCTTGTGTTTTTATTTTGAACGCCAAAACACTATACATCCGCTTTATCGTGTCGATTTCTCGCTAGCTTGACACTCTAAACTGCATCCATATGGCTGGAGATTGGATGTGGGAAATAAGAAATCTGCGCTGTTAGCTAACATTTCACAGCTGTTGCCAGCGGGGGTAACGGCCAGAGAAGAGGCGCGATCCTCTCCTGCGGGACAACCAAAGTGCCGCTAGACTCGTCACACTTTTTAAAGAAGCTAGTTTACACTGAAAGACGAACATGCCCTCGACTAAATAGCTGTGGTGGAGGTCGAGGATGGCCGCAGACGTAGATAAAAGAATCCCGGAGGAAGAAAAGAAGATTTCGCCGCAGAATGGGCAGCAGAGCCCGGGCTCGAGATCCTGGATATGCAGGGGGATGTGGACTCTGCTGGTCGTCTGTGCTGTTCCTCTGTTCGCTTTTGGGATAAAGTACTACCAAGATGCCCAGCTCCTCAAACGTCATGTGAGACCCAAATCTGTAATTTTGTTATTTTACAGTTTAGAAGTGATCTCGACTTAGTGGGTCAAGCTGCATTAATAGAAACTTTGCAGTGACCTTCTCGTCCTTTTGAGGACCCGTGATTACATTAATATCAGTGCACGGACATTCTGTTGTTATCTTGCAGTAGTTTTCTCTGTAACAGATGTGTTTCGATTATTTATTTAGCAGACACGCAGTCACCATAAAGCGCCACATCTGCAGTTTTTCCACCCCCATAGTGTTTTTTTATAGGGTGGTGGGTCTTTGCCACAGCTGCTAAAACTCACCCCCTTGTTCAAACCCACACTTGTTTGGTTACTGAGGGTCTCCAAGTTGTTCTTGCACCTCCCTCCCCCTCTTCCCTCCATTGTAAGGTCGCTGGTAGGCACGCGTCTGCTTCAGAAAGGGTGGTTTGACTGAAATGCATGCTAGGAATCTGCCTCCTCCTCGGGGATGATCTTTATCCAGGCAGGATGCTCAGTCATTTAGGACAATGTAGCACATTACTTTAAACGTGTCACACATCTGAGGGAATGTTTTTGTAATTGCTCATAATTTAAAATATTTGCGTTTCATGTGATGGGGTCCTAATGTCCTAGTATTTTTTTTTTTTATGCTGCATTGAAAAAAAGCATGTGAAATGACCGTGAAGATCAGTCTAATGCATGTGTCCCTCCAATAGGAAGAGAGTGTTCGAACACTGGGTGCCGAGGGGCTTTTTCTCTTCTCCTCTTTAGACACCGACCATGACTTCTATCTCAGTCCGGAGGAGTTTAAACCTATTGCAGAGAAGCTCACAGGTGCATTATATTGCTTTTCTTTCTGCTTGTCACTTTTGTCCAACCATTTTCCTTCAGTCTCCTTTGTCACTTTTAGTTGTGGTCAGAAGTTTGCGTACACTCACGAGTCATGAATGTCAAAGTAATCAGAGGATTTTACTGATTTCTTTGAACAGTTCTTTTTCAAGGGTGGAATGATTGTACAGCATATACATCTTTAATGACTTAAAACAAGAACTGGGTGCACAAGTTTGAATTTATTTTGGACTTTCTCTAATCTACAAGGTCGAAACTGAACTTATAAACTCATATATATGTATACATCCCCACTAATATTTGGCTAAATGTCCCTTAGCAAGTTGCGCCTCAACCAGTTGCTTTTGTTAGCCACTAACAAGCTTCTTGCATCATTTTGGCTGCATTTTTGACCACTCTTCTTAACAGAATTGGTGGAGTTCATTTAAACTGGTTGGTTTCAATAGTCACAGTTAGATTTTCAACAGGATTGAGGTCGGGGCTTTGGGAAGTCCACTCTAGAAGCTTAATGTTAACCTGTTTTATCAACGCCAAAATAAGTTTTGATGTGTGTTTGGGATGTTTGGGTTTGAATACCCAGCTGTGTCCAGTTTTTAACCGTCTACCTATTTATGTTAGGTGAAGTTGAAGTATATGGAGGTAGTCCTCCTTCCCCATTATAACATCCACTTTGTGCAGTGTACCATTGGCAGCAAACTGGCCCCAGAGCATGACGCTGCCACCACCATGCTTAACATCTAGTACAGTGTTCTTAGGTTTGATGCTATAAAACATACTTCACTGTGGGCAGTGACACTGGAGTTCCAGCAGTCTCGTCAAAGTGGTGACACAATGGAATAGCATGTACTTATGTACAGTTATTTGAAATGATGATCTTGGAATCTGTAGTTGTTTAGAAATGACTCCAAAAGACCTTCTTAACTTGTGTACATCTACAGGTCTCCTTCGTAAGCTCCACTTGGCTCCACTGACATACCTATTGTTTTAAGTGTTGGTCAATCCACTGAGTACTGTCACAAAACATATTTTTTCGTGTTGTCAAAGAGAAACTACCAGCTGTAGTGAATCACGATCACTAAGGAGAAGTTAATTGGCCTTGGCCAGGTTAAAGACCCTGCAGAACCTCCAGCACCACTTAGCTATAAAAGATGTCGACTTGATCCATCCTCGCAAAAGAACAGTTCAAAGAAATAATTAAATGCTCCAAATCACCATGACATTCACACACATAAGTGTATGTAAACTTGTGTCCCTGAATGTATAGCCTCACACTAATACTGGTTACCTTACAGGGATTACAAACCAAGCGGATTTTGAGGAGGAAGTGATCCATGACCCCAACGGGGAGACTTTAACCTTGGAAGCCAAAATGCAGCCTCTCCTGCTCGACTCCATGACGAAAAGCAAGGATGGTTTCCTTGGAGTAAGACAATACCAAACTCTGTGTGCTTCCTTTATACCGCTGGTTTATTGTTCCCTTTCTCATCACTGCTCTACAGCGTCTGCAGAGAACTGCTTTAATCAAAATCACAGCACAGAAAATCCCAGAAGGGCCTAAATTATAGTGTGTTGATGCGCTTATTGTTGATAAATGTGCTAGTACATTGTCTGGCTGTCTTACTCAGCTCTTTGTGAATGCAGCTCATTGAAAAGGTGTAAGCAGACTTAAATTGAATCAAGAATGAAACTGCTGAGAATTTGTAATGCTCGTGTTTTCCAGAATTACCCTCCTCCATCTCTTTCAGGTTTCTCACAGCTCTCTGAGCGGGCTGCGGTCTTGGAAGAGCCCAGCAGTGCCTTCGTCGTCCTTCTCTGCCAGCCAGTTTAGGGTGTTCTTGCCCCCAAAGAACAAGATAGAAGTCGGTGACACATGGTGGGTGATCCCCAGCGAGCTCAACATTTTCACTGGATACCTGCCCAATAACCGTTACCACCCTCCCACACCGAGGGGCAGAGAGGTAGCCTTAAAAATCAATCTCTGTTTAGCCGATGGTTAGATTATAACTTGAGATTATTGCACTGTATAGTGGTTTATGGTTCTTTGGCTCTTGGTGCAGGTTCTCATACACTCCTTGTTGAGCATGTTCCACCCTCGGCCCTTCATCAAAACCCGCTTTGCGCCGCAGGGCACAGTTGCCTGCATCCGAGCCAGCAATGACTTCTATTATGACATTGTCTTCAGGTGAGGAGTGAGTAAGGAGGATGGTGGTGTATATTGCTTTTTTAATTTTTTTATTTGAACTATTAAACTACAAAACATGTGTATTACACATTAGTGCTGATTGATGTCTAAAGCATACAGTGAATCTTAATGTTAACATGAGTCACTGGGTTCACTTTATTATTCTGTCAAACGTTTTAAAGGTATTCTGTGTGAATGAATTCCACTCTTTGGGATTTTTTTCCCCCCGCTATCACCAAGTGCTTTCTCACAGGGAGGGGTCTGATCATTGGGGTTTTCTCTGTATTATTGTAGGGTCATAACCTTACAATATAAAGCACCCAGAGGTGACTGTTGTGGTGATTTGCAGCTATATAAATACAACTGAAATAAAAAGCACTCTAATTGTAAAATATTTAAAGCAGACGTTTCAGACTCACTTAAGGGCCATGTAGGGAAATGTGAAAAGCATGTATGTTGTTGTGCTTTAAATAAATATGTAGACTGCCCTACGATCAACTCACAAGAATCCGTTTCACAAGCCTGAATGTGACAACTCCGGGCAGCTTTTATAAGACAAAATTTATTCAGACGAAACAAAATAATGAAGATTTACTTGTTATCTTGCACATATTTCTACAAATCTCACAGAGCCTGTGAGGAAAATTCAATAAAAAGAAAAACAATAAAACAATTCAAAGTTAGTCTTTTCAGTTGTAGTTCTTTGACAGTAGCCAGTAGCCCATATCTCATTGCAGGTGGATGTACAGGCCATTCCTTATACTTGGTAAATAAAAAATCAGCCTCCTGCCTCACACAAAATTGTCTGCCTCGGGCATCAACTGGCCTTTTCAGTGTTACTCTGAGCTACGTAGCTTGCAGGTGCAGTGGAAGGGCACCCTTCTGTTTAACTTGCTGTGTGCGTGAGGGGCATGTTGCTATGGTGACTATTCCCAGAATTGGACTGGCCAAAATGTACTGAGAACCCAAAGTGATGTGTGGGTAGGATTCAGATTTGTAAAGTTAATTATTTGGCCGGCAAGTCTTGAGTTTGTCACCTGTGGTTTGAAGTCTTTTCAGTGCAGTGATGCTGCTGTAGTAAAATAAAGCCTCATACAGCTTTGTGAAGGTCAAAAATCAAACCACCGTTCAAATGTTAAGACCTGACTCCCTGATTAGTTCTTGTAGGGATTTACTCCTTCTGTTCACCCCTGCAGGATTCATGCAGAATTCCAGCTCAATGATATTCCAGATTTTCCCTTCTGGTTCACACCAGGCCAGTTCACTGGTAACATTGTCCTCTCTAAAGACGCCTCTCACATCCGCCTCTTCCACCTCTATGTCCCTAATAACAGGTAAATCCCTCTCTCACACACAAACCATCACACGTGTTCATACACTCCCCTATCGATAGATCGTTGTGAAGTTTGAGTGACACCTGTGCTGTGTTACAGGTCTCTGAATGTAGACATGGAGTGGCTCTACGGAGCCAGTGAGAGCAGCAATATGGAGGTGGACATTGGCTACCTGCCACAGGTATGGCTGTAAATCTCAGCACTAACTGCTCTCATCACTGTGTAGCCACATCAATATTGTTTTCTGTCTGACTGTCCTAACTTAGTCTTTAGGTTAAGTCACATTTATTTGATTTCCAGTCAATCAAACTATATTAATGTCATGGTAACTGCCTGTTTTGACTTTGATTAAATGATTAAATAGTCATTTACTCAGACATGTGTGAAATGGCACAAAATATAAAAGATGATCTTCAGAGAAGACAAGTGTGTGTGATATTTCTAATAAGAACTTGTGTTTGCAGTTAGAGCTGCAGTCCGCGGGCCCGTCCACTCCCTCCATCATCACTGATGAGCAGGGTAATGTCATTGATCGACGTGACGGCAGCAGTGAGCCCATCCAGTTTGTCTTTGAGGAAATCCACTGGACCTCAGAGATCAGTCAGGAGGAAGCTGCTCGCCGCATGGAGGTCACCTTCTATCCCTTTAAGAAGGTAATTCTCTACATTTGAATGAATGGGTGACTGTGTTATTGTACACAGTGTCGGTGTAACACTGTGCTCCTTCCCAGGTGTCCTACCTGCCTTTTTCAGAGGCTTTCGAACGAGCCGAAGCAGAGAAAAAGCTGGTGCACTCTATTCTGCTGTGGGGAGCTTTAGATGACCAGTCCTGCTGAGGTGAGATCATTACTGGGCTGCTGATCCCACAGAACTGAATGCTCCTGTTTAATGTGATGCTTCAAAAGTGTATCAGTCATTAAATTCAAGCTACTGGGTTTCTAAAGGCGTACCATTACCAATTAAATAATGCTGTAAAGTGCACATAAGCCCATTTTTATGAAATAGCAGGTAAATACAGGCGTTACCAATGCTGTGCTAATTATGTTAATTAAGAATCTGTGCTTGTTATTCATGTCATTAATAATACCTGTGTTGATTTATTATAACTCAGCCAGTCTGCTGACTTTGACGGCCGTTACACATATTTAGAGTTCTACCTTTTTCCTAATATGTTAATCGCATCTTTGTCTCCTCCCCACGCTTTTATAGGTTCGGGGCGAACTCTCCGGGAGACAGTCTTGGAAAGTTCGCCCGTCCTCGCCCTCCTCAACCAGAGCTTCATAAGCAGCTGGTCTCTGGTCAAAGAGCTGGAGAACATGCAGGTAAGCAGCTATAGCAGTGAAAAACCCAGGAAAGTGGTGCAATTAAGAGTTGTGGTTACTGAAAAATGTGCTTATCCTCCTGCTTTTACTTTAAGCACAGCTGTGTTTCCACTTAATAAATTTCCAATTTCCTCTTTTTCAGGCTGATGAGCAAAACCCTGCGTTGAGTGAAAAGGCTCGCTTACACCTTGAAAAGTACAGTTTTCCTGTGGAGATGATGGTGGCTCTGCCCAATGGAACCATTGTAAATATTATTTTTCATATAGTTAAATCATATGAAAAAGCACACTATTGATAATATTGGGATAATAAATGTTGGCTATCTGCAGTCTCCATGTTGCATTAACAGTGAAATAACACAGTCAACTGTGAGGCTGATGGCAATGAAATGATAACAATGAAATACGGAAACATTAGCTTAAGTGGATGCATCATATCCCTATAAGTGTCCACTGACTAGCCGAGCATAATAAAACTGACACAGATATGGAAGACTCTGCCAAAAAATAAAATGACCTAAATAGAAAGTTATTTACAGTTTGTGTATATATACACACACGTATACACACAATAATAGCACCTCCTGCAGAAAGTGTTGTGAAAATGCCATATTAACCCTGGCTTGACAAAGTGAAGAAGAAAGAAGTCTCTCAAGCCTTTGATCTTCTCTTTTATGTGGTTTCAGGTTCACCACATCAATGCCAACTTCTTCTTAGACCAGACGGCCATGAAACCGGAGGAGGAAGAAGCATCTTTCAGCTTCTCCGGCGGCTTCGAAGATCCCTCCACAGCCACTTATATCAGCTTCCTGAAAGAGGGCTTGGAGAAAGCCAAGGAGTATCCAGCGCAGTAATGTGTTTGAGCTTAACCAGACCGGGCAAATGATCCAAGATTAGAAAACCTACTGTTCATTTTTGGTTTGTGTTGGCAGCTGGAAACGTTTTTGCCTTCTGTACACTTTGCTACTATTTATTTGGATGACTCTGTAGGTTTAAAAAAAAAAAAGTTTTATATAGTATTTGTATTGTGACGAGTAGAAATCCAAAGGCCTTCCACACTGAGCAGGAACAAATACACTCTGTAACACATTTACACTTGCTCTTTATCCTTGTAGCTGCTGAATAACATTGCTATAAGATATAGATGGAGGCCTACCAAGTCACAGTTTAGTGTCAGTACTATTCTTTAGTGCATTACAACCCAGTATATTATTCAGTATTTCTTCTTTTATGTGGTGGTGTCGCATGTGCAGTATTTATTGAGTGAATGAGCTTCTCTGCTGCTGAGCGTACCCAGAGACGGAGCTGCTGGTGTTGTTTCCTCCAGCTGTGTTTCTGCAGTTAGTGAAGGCTTTGCCTGAAAGCTCTCACCGAGCTGGGTAACGCCTGATGTTCTTGTTGAAGCTGCTGGAGGGAAACACCCTTCTCTGACTCAGGGGGACAAAGGCAGCAAGAGGAACTTAAAAACTGGACTGCGGAACGTAAAATTAACGAATCAGATGTTTTCCCACATTGCTTGTGTTAAAATCTAGTCACAGAAAGACATGACCACACCAAAGAACTTTTCTTTTACTATGTAAGCAGCTACATTTGTTTGGCTGCTTTCCTATTATGGCTCATATTTGTGTAAATCAGGGTGAAAAATAGTTGGAAGACACACGAGTTGTTTCTTTAGTGAGGAACAACTCATTTCTCTGTTATCTATTCCCATTGTATAAACAGAACAGTTGGCATCTTCAAGTCCTTATTTCAGAACAGAAGATCCCAATGATCTCACACATACACACACACACACACACACACACACCCATGTGAAATATCTTCCTTCTTGGAGCCTTTAGAGGGGAACCCCCCCCAAATATTCTTCTGTAACTTAGCAGTGCCATTTGATTTTCACTTGTATAACAAAAACCTTTTTTAAACAAAAAGAATTGAGTTCTTCTTTATAACACACACACATGTTTAAATTCACATTGTGCTGATTTTTATTAACTCATCTACAATACCGTAGAGTGTAGTTAAAGTAGATTGGTTTATCAGAGTAAGATAGAGCTGAATGACATAATTACATGAATCTGAAGTATTGATTTTTGCACGTTCAGAAACCACAGTGGTGAATGGTGACAGATGAGGCTGTGCGTTAGAAGTACAGATGATCTTCTGTTCAGAAGGCTTTCTAAAAGCGGAGCTCCAAGTGTTCGGCCTTCATTTTAGCCGTCTGCGTCGCAGATGAATGAAAAGCCATTAAAGTGATGATTAGTGGTTAAGAAAAGGAATTGTTTGCGAGAGTTTGGGCTGTACACATGCAGTTCAGAGAGCGTCAAAGTGGAGACATGCTTCAACTATGGGAGAGGGAGACGTTTACACAATAAATAATGGGATATCGTGAAGTTACTGATTCATATTAACAGCTAAGTGCAGTCTGAGATTTGTAACATATTCCATTCAAAAATTAGGATTCAAAGAATCCAGTTTAGCTCTACAGTTCACTGTAGCACAACTTGGTTTGCCTGCCAAACCCACAGGAATGAGTCAGCCACTAAGCAGTCCACCCTCAGAGCCCACTCTGTGACAGTAGGCTGTTAAGGACCAGCTTTATTTCAGTTCACTTCGTTAAAATCCACAGCACTTAATCACATGGATTAATCCAGAAGTTTAAGGTTGATTGTTTTCTTTTATGGATGTTACCATGAAATGAAGGAGCTGCTGCAGGTTTCCGCTCAGTGATAAATTCTGTCTCGATTAAAGCCGATCAGCAGCGACGACGTGAAATAAGCAGAAACGTCATCCAATCTCCTCAGCTGAATTTCCACACTTCTAGCTCCATGACTCGGAAGTCATCGGTTTCTGAAAGGCAGCAGTTATTAAAAGTGTAGCAGGGACTGCTGCGGCCCAGGTATAAGTTCTCATCCACCCACAGACCGAAGTGACCACTGTGGAAAAAGAGGGAGACGGTGGTTAGGGAAAGGAAACCGAGCCTTCTTGGCTTAGTTTGAAAATAAGAGCATTGTTATTTTTGTAAGCCACAGAAGTATAAAGTATGGATGAGAGGAAATCGAGAAAGCTAGTTAATTACCTGCCTCCGCCAATAGCAAAGCAATCCAAGTCTCCCTTAATAAAAAAGGAATTGTCTCCAGTCCACTTGAAACACTGCAGAGAGACGTCAGATAATCACGATAAAACTGCATTACAGACATTTCTCATGTGTATAACACGGGGAGTTTCTCAATTTTACCTCCATCAATTCATTTTCCCAGGAAGCATCAAAAATGAGTTGATAGAAATTTTAACTTTCATCACAACTCATAGCATAGCATAGTTTATTTATATAGCATTTCCAAAACAACACATGGCTGACCAAAGTTGCTGAAGAACAGAAATATAAGAGGTACAATAAGAATGATAGATACGATAAATAACAATCATAATAACAATAAAATATAGTAAAAGTGTCAGTTACCCACTGAGTCAAAGGCCAGTGAATAAAAAGAAGTTTTTAATCTGGATTTAAAAACCAGCACTGATGCAGACTGCCTAGTGTGAAGAGGAAGATCATTCCAAAACTTCGGGGACACAGTAGAGAACGCTCGGTCTCCTCCAAGTTTCAGCTGTGATTTAGGGACTGAGAGCAACAACTGCTCAGCTGACCGGCGTGAACGAGGGAGTGAATGAGGGGAGAGAGAGGGCTTTAGCAGATCGCACAAATATACAGGTGCTAGACCATTTAAGGATTTAAAAACCAGTAAAAGGATTTTAAAATGGATTCTAAATTAAATTCAATATGCTAAAATTTCCTTTTACCAGTTAAAAATTTTGCCGCAGCATTCTGCACCTTTTGCAGGCGTGACAGAGTGCCCTGGCCAACCCCTATTAAAAGGGAGTTGCAGTAATCCAAGCGTGAAGTTATGAAAGCATGGATGACAGTTTCCAAATCACGCCTGGAAAGAAAAGGCTTGACCTTTGACAGACGATAAGCCTTCATCCATACCTTAAGTCGTACCTTAAATCCTGCTATTTTGCAGTTTAACCATTTTACAATATATTTTCTACACTGAAAAAAAAAAAGGAAAAAAGATCTGGACAGCCCTTTAATTGCTTACCTTGAAGCGAGGATGCAACATGAATAGAAACGTTTCTCCTGTACCGTAGAACATCTCACTAGGCCTCAAAGGGTGAGAGAGGAAGGCCCCAAATATCTGATTAGGGAAAGTCATAAGAGAAGATTAAAAAACTACAGACAGTAAGATACACATTGTTTATCTGAGACAGAATAGTTCATTTAGAGCTTACTGGAGCCCAACCGATATATTGGTGAATCGCTAGTATCGGCTGATATTTGCAGATATATTAACATATTCAATTCAAATTTATTTATACAGCGCCAAATCACAAAAACAGTTGCCTCAAGGTGCTTTGTATTGTAAGTAGCCCCTGCAATAATACATATATATTCATTTATGACAGCTGATAAATGATACATTTAAAGACAAGAAGGGAGAAGCACCATTCAACCATATTATAAGCATTAATGTTTCAGAGTCGGGCACTCTGCAACCTCTGTGCTGAAAATATGTGTTTCGAACACGACAACCAGAATAACCAGCTGATCTGAGAGTTTGGCAGAGCGTAAAAAAGTAATTAAATTCTACAGTCACCTCAAGGCCCTTTATATTGTAAAGTAAAGAGTACAATAATATAGAGAGAAGCCCGACAATCAAACATCCCTCATGAGCAAGCACTTGGTGACAGTAGGAAGGAAAAACTCCCTTTTAACAGGAAGAAACCTTCGGCAGAATCAGGCTCAGGGAAAGGCAGCCACCACCGGTTGGGGTGAAAGGAGGAAGATAGGACTGTGGAAGTGAGCCAGCCATTAATAATAACTAATGATTAAATGCAGAGAGGTGTATAAACACATAGTGAGTGAAAAAAGGTGAGTGAAGAAGAAACAGTGCCTCATGGCAAGCCCTCAACAGTAATCCATGACTTGTTGTGATATTAAAACAAGTTTATTTTTAAACAGCACTATCATATTATCTAAACAAGGACTTATAAATACTACACATAACAAACGTTAGGAAAATCTGCTGATTGTCTACTGATACATCAGGTTTTAAAACCACCAAATATCAATATCGGTCATGAAAATCGTACATTGGTCGGGCTCTAGAGCTGACAGTATACATTTTTACCTCATCGAGTGCGTCCTTAATGACAATAATAACAGGAGAGTCTGTGCCGCTGAGTTTTCTGTAAAGAGACTTGAGGCTGGCGCCGTGACGCGACGTGCTGTAAGCCAGCTGCCACGTGTAGCCAACTGTCCTGGGAGGAAGCTCCTTAAGCAGCTGGAAACAGATAAAAGGCAGGAAGTAAAATAAATCAAATGAACATCAAAAGTGTGACATATCAATTAAACACTGTTAATGGTGAAGTCGGTTTCACGACATGTGAACTAAAAGCTGTACACTTAGCCCCACAGACAGTCCTTCCCTTTTCAAACAAATGGCCTCCTTGACCCCCTGTCAGACCAGCTTTAGTCTCAGGCCATTGATCACTGCTTATAACAGTTTGCATATTAAGGATGAAACTGACTTCACGAACCATTGTTAGTCAGTTTCGGTCATTGTGAACATGAACAAAAACATCTTTGTGGGAATTCCTTAACTGCATGATTGACCTTGCATCAAGACATTTATTGTCAACCTTTAATTAAGCAGAAGCACCACAGAATGAGCGATACTACTCTAGACATCTATATAAGAGCAGTGTGTGGAGCCAACTCAGTTTTCTATAAATAGGCCCCTGAAGACACGTGGCTATAAAACACTAAGCAGTAAATCTAACCGTACTAAATTGTCGCTTATGAAGTCAAACAGTTCTTTTCTTACATCCTTTTAAATAAGATTAGCTATTCCTCTTTCAAAGTAATAACACAAAAAAACACTTTATATATATTTTATAATCTGATGAAACCCTTTAAAACTTGAGCAAAAATGGTTTTCAATTGCTTTTCAATATATATATATATATATATATATATATACACACACACTTATATTTTCTTAAAAAGTCTCAAAAATGTAAAAAAAAGGAAGGAAAGTAATTTCTGTTATATAAAGACAAGCTGTTGTTTATCATAAAGAAACTCATTAGCTCGTTAGCCTGGTTTACTTTTAACTTCTTGTGTCCCCTTGAATTCTGAGGCTAAACCTAGATACTCCTAAATCACCATTTTGAAAACAGCTAGAAGTCGCACACATACTTGGTAACAGATTTGCAATCAGCGCGCAGATGATTAAAAGCGCACATGTAAACACTTGTTTGGCGTCACCAACCTCTCTGACGTGTGAAGCCTCCAAAATCTGGCTGTTCTCAACAATATTACTGAGTCCTTCGGGGTCTCTATCAACGACCAGACACGGCTTGTCTCTACTCTCCTCCATCAACACCATCTGCAAAAAGACACTTGTGTGTTAGAAAAAGCCTGTTTTTTTGTTTTCTAAAACAAGTTTTTCGTTATCAGGAAACAAATGTTTCAACCTGCAGTGCAGTTCACAAACTGACAAACATGTTATTCTCCGTTACCAGCATTAAAGTCCGAATGACCTCATCTCTCACCGTCTGCTATCCTGTGAAACCCAAATAATAATAATCTACTCACTTCCCAGTCATCCCCCGAGTGTCTCTGAAGCAGCTTGTCCTCATCCTCTTCCTCCTCCTCCTCAACGAGTACGAATTCCTCTTCATCACGGTCTCCCTCCCCATCCTCCTTCCCTCCCTCAAGCATACACAGGTCTGGTCGGCAGTGTTTTAAGTAGGCGTACAGCTCGTCGGAGCTACAACAGGGAGGAGAACGCACTCGCTCAGAAATGTTGAATCGACAAACAACACGACAGCTGCACCAACACAGTGAGCGTGGCACCCGGGTGTGGTTTTCTGCTCAGCTGCAGGCGGAGAGGTGGGGAACGCTGGTTCAGCAAGCGGTGCCGGGTGCCGGCTTTTGCTCGTTTATGCGGCTTTCAATTATCCTTTTACTGTCGCAGATTGTCTGGTTGCATTGTTTTCCTGAGATTCAGCTTTCTCACAACGTAGTCAGTGCTTCAGTGAGGATGGCTCAGTTAAAGAGTCACTGTTTGGACTGCATGGATGTTACATTTGAATAGCTGTGTGGGAAGTATTCACAATCATTTACTTGAAAGGAATGATGTCACAGCATAGAAGAATATTAGAAAGAAAAACAGCGGTTGGGTCGACCTTAGTGTTTTTACATTGTTTCTATGATTACTGCAGTATTACTGATGCTGGCTTATGCAGTTAATTGCAACTAGTCCATACTATAGATCGGAAGGGTAGCTGAGAAACAAAAACACTAGAACTTATTAAATGTTACAGAGTAGAAATCTAGAGTTGACTGTAGCCATTTTACAGGCACCGAGTCTGACCAACATCATTTTATTATTGGATGCCACAGTGGCCCTTATTATGCATACACAATTGGCTGCTGACAGACTGAGTCTATTTTTCTGAATACAAAGTAATGTTTATGCATCCATTGTTCTCTGAGTGACAAAAGATAAGTGTACAAAGTAAGTATTTAACTGAAGCGACCCGGGTTAGAACGAGTACAGTGTTGTAAAAAAGCACTTTTTCCTGATTTTTTTTCTTTTTTGTTGTTACAATTTTGTCACACTTACATGTTTTATATCATCAAACTAATTTTAATATTAGACAAAGCAGATTTTTAGATGTTGCTCTGAGTTCTTCTGACTTCCCAAATAAGCCTTCAATGCACTCTTGGAATAAATTTGGTAGGTTGGCCGCTTCTGAGAAAAGTCACTACTTCTCAGTCTGTGACTCTTACCATAATTTGCTGGAGTCCCAAAGCCTCGAAAAAGACCCTTTGGAGAGTGATAGATCTCAATTTGTTTCTTTAGAGGATATGTTGCTTTTGAGATCTTTTAGCCCATTTCAATTTGTCACACATGTTTTATTCAAGTGATTTCTTTATTCAACAGGTCTAATAGTAATGAAGTCTGGGTGTGGCTAGAGAAATTCAACTCAGTTTTTCAAAAAGTGCAGTTGATCACAGTATACATGGCTTTACTTTTCACACAGGGTGAGCTTTTTTCCCCTTAATAATAAAAAAAATTATTTACTCATATTTACTAATTTTAAAATTTAGTTGACATTATGAAACATTTAAAGTGTGACAAATATGCCAAAAAAATAATACATCTGAAAGGGGCAAACCATTTTTCACAGCACTGTAGAGCCAGCCAGTGAAAATCATTGGCATGTCCTCTCTAGCTCAGGAGATTTAAGCTGTTGTTTATAAAAGTTGATCAGTATATATATATATATATATATATCAGTGTCTGGAAATACGACATACGATGGACAAGAACAAGACTGTGGAAGCTGGAGAAATTGCTCAAGCAGAAAGATGAGCACTTGTGTAACAGAGTGACATCAGAGTGGATTTAAATATTTTTGTTCTCTGGCTGAAGGTGCTCCTATGAGTAACCTGAATTATAGAGCATAGCACAGCATGGGCTTGAGATTAAACAAAGAGCTTTCATTATAAACCGCAGTTGTAAAGGTTACGAGTCTTGTCTGATTTGCATACAAGAAATGCAGTGATTATTTTAAGTCTGATGGAGTTTTTCTTTAAATCTTTGAAACTTTTTCTTAGTTACCTTTCCTGTGACAGGGCAAGCCAGGTATCCCTTTTAGTTTTGGCTGGTCCCAGGTGAAGACCTCCAACACCCTTTTTCTTTTCTGTAGATGGCTGAACCCGCAGCCTCACGAACATCAGACCCCCGGGACTATTCGCTGATGACCTCTGAGGTGCTGTGAAGGAAACAAAGATCAAAGATGGCCTCACGTCAAAGGAATAACACATCTAACACATCCGTCAGACAGACATAATTCACATTCAGACCTGCACTTTGATTTTTTACAGAGGTCTTCTTCATTTCTCCAGATTGCAGTTGGTCCATGTTCACTTTGTTCGCCACCTCTTGACTTCCACAGCAGAAGGTGGCAGCACTGCTCAGGACAGCCACTCCCAGGCTGCCGACCGATGCTTCTGTCAGCACCTCCAGAGGACTGCTATCCAGCTCCTGTTCAGCTTCCGCCATGTCCTTGCTCTCTGCCTCCTCATCTTCAGAAACCTCCTTAGTCAGGCTCAGAGCCAGACTGGATAAATCCGCTGGAGCAGCAGACACCAGAGGTGGGCAAGCCTCCCCCTTGTGATTCAGCTGACCTCGGGTTTTGGCCGTTTTCAGCTTCTGGAAAATTTTATTCCCTTTTCTCCTGAAAATGTAATAAAGAAGTGGTTATACTGGCGTTTCATGTAATCGGATATCCACATGCTTAACTATGCATCCCTGCTGACCTCTGCTGAGAGGTATTGAAGTGAACATGTGAGATATCGGTGAAGAAGGAGACAGATGCCAGATTGTCAACAGAGTATGACAGAAGGTACTCCTCGCAGCCATGCTCCTTCACCAGAGGATGTGTCTTACACGGATCAAAGAAGATTTTATTAGACGTCACCAGCAGGATGCCTGAAACACAACCCTGAAGAAGAGAGACAGAAAATGTTAACATTAATTTACTTTCCAATAAAACAGAAAACCAACCTTCTCAAACTGTTCTTCAGACTCACCTTACGATCAGTGATGTAGCGGCAGATCAATTTGAGATATGGCATGGGCTCTGGTCCCTCCCCCTCACAGCACTCTGGTGGTAGAGCCAATAAGCAGAGCTGCCCATCAGGCATCGGCACTGCCTCCACATCCTGTTGGCATCGCGGGTAACAACAAAATATAGTGTTTAATAGAGAGTAACAGGACTTTTAGTCAATAAGCTTTCTGGCTTTAGCCAATGTAATGTTTGACCTGTTTCTGTCTTTATGGTCTTAAACTGAAGATAACATCAAGAGCGTTTTATATCATTTTATATCTGTATCAGTGTATCATTTGTCAGATGTTGCTGTTTGTTCACTGCCCACATCACTTTTCCAGCCTGTTCTCAGAGCTGTGATGTTTTGCTGCTTGTTTCCACAGTAACAGTCATTTGATTCATTTTACAGCCTTCTGGCCTCATGTTTTTCTCACCGTTGATTAGCTGGGAAAAAAAAACCCAGCTGTTGGGGTTTTTTCAGTCATAATCTTCTTCAACTTCTTTATTATTAATCCATCGTGTTTCACATGTTGTCCTGGCTGTAGATCACCTTATCATATTCAGCTTAGTCAGGTCTTAAGCAAAAGCACCAACATCTGAGTTTCCAAATATTTTTTATAAATAACAGATCTGCAATAAAAATCTGCCTAAAAAAAAAAAAAGCTCAAAAGTGTTAGTAGATGCACCCTGGGTATCAAAATGTCACTTGGAAATGTCAGAATATTAAATATGAGTCAATATTTTTATGCATATAAATATAAAAAAGGATGGTCATCACATTAATACAAATTAATGCCATTAACAAAAATATATCCAACACATATTTCAGGCATCTAGAAAATGAATAGATTTAAACAGAATTGTCCCTGAATTGCAGGTAGAGGATGT
>VURO01018921.1:0-22408 GCA_015108175.1 Pelvicachromis taeniatus | reverse complement strand
AGGTAGAGGATTTTTTTTTTTTTTTTTTTTTCCAGTATGGTGCCACAGAAAAAAACAAAACAAAACACTGGCTGGTTTGTTAAAATAAAACTCCACAGGGAACCTTTCGACTTGGAGTTCAAGGGTAATGTGATGTTATGATCAGACAATGATTAACCCTGAGACGATTCTGAGGACATATTGTGCCATTCTGTTTTGTTATTTTCGTGCTATTTTGGCTATTCAGAGTGAATATAGTTCATGTTTGCCATTAATTTACAATACTATTTTCTTGAATTATAGAATTGGTGTCTTAAATTAGTTTAAAATGGCGCAGCTATTCAATAAAAATCCCACATTTTATCCGAAGGCCAATAAATACCCCATTAAAAATAACTGAAAATGCAATTTTTGATCCCACATTTATCTTGACATCAACTAACGAATTCCTTCATGTTAAGACTTTATACTAGACTACTGGCCTTCAATTGTTAATTTTTATATCTTTCCACCAGGTGGCGCTACTTTTTTACCGTTCAAAGTGTGCAGCAGAAAGTCACACGTTTACTTTTTTTTTGTTCAAGGGTGCCGTGCTACTGAAGTGATGCATGTGAGCAGCTATTGATGTTGGATAATGGTGTGTGACTGGTGCATTTACTGCGTTTCCCCCTGCAGCTACCCTGGCCTAATGTTTACACATTACAACATGTTCTGCTACACTTATCAGCTGTTTATGAGGAGAAACCGGACCTAATAATTGCAAGAAATGCACAACGTATGAGCAAAAAGCTGATTAAAAACTGAGATTTGGAGCCGTACAGCTGTGCCTAAAATGCCTTGAGCAACTGGTTCCTGGGTTTGACTCCCAGCCTGCTGGACTTATGCTACAAGTCATCCTGACGCTTTTCCCACTCGTCCCGTCTGTCTCCACTACGCTTTCTGAAAAAGGCAAAATGCTGAGAAATCAGACTACCACATTTAACTGGCACCATTTCCTTACATCAGTCATTTCATGGTCCTTTCTTTACACTGTCACGTAAATACTCTTTATTATAAAAAGAAATCCAACAGTGCCCTTTGAGCAAACACCCCTCACTAACCGTTTGTTCTCATTAAACTGAGGTGGACAGTTAAACAGCTCACAAACCAACTAAAATAAAATAAAATTCATACAGAGTCCCATATTATAGTTTCATGGTATTATCCCTGATTCAAACATTGATGCATCCGTTTTTAAAATCGCACATAGAAATGTTTATGAACCCACTCGGTTATTACAGCCTTGTAGCCTGATAACAGGCCGAACTGGAAACTGAAGCGGATTCAAATGTCTAGACCGAGGCACATATGAGTCTGAACAATGCTACAAAGTCTTTATTGTAATCTTAAGATGTAGTTAGGCTCTACAGCTAGCAAATAGCAAAACATTTCCATCTGTATAAAGCATAAAGAAGCATAAAAGTGGGGCTTTGTTACTTTTTTTTCCACTTACTTTGACTTCAGTCACATTTTATAAAAAAAACAAAAAACTGCAAAATCAGTACTCTCTGAATTGCACAACATGCTATTATTATCAGATATTTTTCTGCTTACCAGTAGTTTGTCGTATTCTGCCTCTGGTGACGGGGACTGAGGCTGAGCAGCGAGTGGATTCAAAAGGTCTGGATCTATTTCAGCTTCTGGTCTCTCCTTAGTATCAGAATCCAGTACTGGATGTGACGATCCTTCACTGGGAGAAGTGTTTTTTCCTTTTGGGACGACCAGCTGCTTAAGACGAAATGCCATTGTAAGAATAGCTGTGATTGTCACGTGGACACACCGTGTAACACTGGAACAGGACAAAGCAGTTCCTCTTTCTATAGCCCTGCAGTTTCCTACTTCTTTGTTTGTAGTGACATCTCAGCCCTGTATAGGGCTCTGGATGTGAGGGTGGACACCTTTTTTACAGCCAGAGTATACCAATTTAAAGCATTAATATGACAACACTTCAAGAAATTATGACTGTGAGCCTGTTCTTTCTCATAAAGATAAGTTCTGGTTGGGTAGTGATGCATACATGGGCTTAAGGTGGAGCAGGCAAGAGGGAGGTACTGCTTTGCATTTCAAATTAGCTGCAGCAGGTGTGTCATTCTCATGTGCTCACGCGCTTAACAGGCTCACCAAATATGGGAGTCAAATATCAGCAGCTATCATGTGCTTACAGTTGACACTTACCTCTCTGGCAATGAGGGTAGCAGACGATGAGGACGGTTTAGTTCCTGTAAGGGTGGTGTGGTGGCCCGTGTCGCTCTCCGCCATTGAGGATTCTTTACTGTTAAACTTCGATGAGACGCTGAACACACCATCCCGAGGGAGACCCTGTTTGGGGAAAAAACACAAACACAAGAAAGTCTCTGTCACTGGAAATTGAAATCTTATTACACAACACAAGGAGAGGTGACGCTACCAGGACCAAATAAAGAAATATAATCGTTCTGTATTGTATTTTATTTTATTTAGTGTGCGTGCGTGCATGTGTTTTGTGTGTCGCAAAAGCCATTTGGATCCTTATCAAAGAGTTGGTTTACAGTCTCCCTAAATGCACATGGGACATCATTTGTATGGAGCCCTCTGTGCGCTTGCAGTTTAACATCAGTGAATCAGATTGAATTTCCAATAAACCTTTGGACACTCTCTCTCACATGGGCGCGCGCGCACACACACACACACACAAATCTATAACTGTTTGCAAGTAAGATCATCAATTTGAAACTGTGGGAATTAAGTATAACAACTGTCATCGGCTGACAGATGGATCCATCGACCTAAATTTGATTAATTTTATTAGTGGTGCCTGACATATTATGTAACCATGGAAAATCACAGTGCTGATGTGTGGGCGTGGGCTTTTAGCTGTGTCTTAGGACATGTACATGCATTAGTGCCGGCTAATGCACAATACCTGCACAATGTATAATTTGGTGATCTGCAGCAAACATCTCATTAATACTTAGTTTGATAACTACATGTACACGTAAGTGCTGTAAGTGCAGTGGATATTAGATGCAATAAAGAAAACAGCGGACGCACCCAGATTTCAATGTATATCAATCGGTCTCTTTCCAGAAACATGGCCCCTCATAAACACACAAGAAACAAAATAAAAACAAATAAAATGCATCCCAAATCTCCCTCCCACAAACAGCCAGCTACATCTGTGTCTCCACAACAAAGACAGAAAACGTCTGTGGTTTCAAACCTCATATCCACCGAGCCCACAATCGCATTCTCAGAGGTGTTGAGCCTCCAAATAAACATGAGGCTTCTTAATAAAGCTTCAGTTGTACTGACTCCAGCGGTTACAACCATCTCACTTGCACTGAGCCATCTCAGTTTCTTCAATAATAACCTCACAGTGTCATCATAAGCTACCTAAAGTTGAAGCTTGCTTTCCTACAGCTCGCCGAGTGCCGTATACAGAGGTGAACAGTCAGCCTGTCCTCAACTTCTTTGACAAAACCTCAACATAAAGATTTAGAAGAGCAGTGGACTAAATGTCTCCCTGTCTAACTCCATTCTTAGAGCTGAAACGCTGTCTCCTGGCTTTACTCTGAGCCGCTGGTTGGCATGAGAATAAGTCACAACTCTCACGATGTATTTTGGTAACCTCTTTGAAAACAAAGAAGTCAGCCTAAACTTGCATATTCACGGCGCTTAACAAAAATATGATCATAACCTTCATGCTTTATTACCTGGTAAGCTCAGGTATAGTATGTGCCCTAATGACCATGAAGTCATTGCTTTCAGCATTATCCCCCTTCTATAGCTCACTAGGAAAACAATTACATAAAGGCGCAGTAATGCCTCTTTCATAACGCTACGATGTTATTTGTTCCACAAATCCCTTCAATTGTATTTAGGAGCGGTATCCTACAGTTACATTACACATTTCTTATCCATATCCTAATTGATCCCGTCTCCATATCTGGGAAAATCTATCATTAACAAAAAAAACAATGAAGTACCCATAAATGCACACAGCTGGCTCCTTTGTGAAGCTGCAGCTATTTAATAAACTAAGCCAGCTTTTTGGAAAAACCCAGCTTTGGATAAAAGTGTCAACACTTCCTGTTAAAGGACTGTCTAACCACATGGACGCAGAGACACCTATCAAACTGTCAAAGGTTTTACTGTGTGCATGTAAAATATGTGTTTATATGGGATTATAGGTACAGATAGGTGTGTATACCACCCTAAATCAGGTGACAAGTAAACTGCAACACTAATCTGTGTTAAAGATACACTTCTGTGCAAAGGCCACTCCTAGAGTGACACAGAGTGGAGAGCTTGTGGGTCCATTGTGAGTGTAAGTTGTTAGTAAGTGTTCAGAGGACTGGTCAGATCTTAAAACTAGCAGGTCTTAATTAGCTCCTTTATTTGGTTTATCACCACTGATAACACATTTTTAGTCTTTTAGCCCTCTACACATTAAACAGGATACAATTCAACTCTCCCACAGTATGATTTCAATTACCGAAAAGAAAAGAAAACTGCACTATATCAAAGCATAACGGCATTTAAAATAAATACAGAGCAAAATTGATTTGAAAAAAGTGAAGAATTGAAAGTGGGAGAAGGCAGAGAGAGAGACAAACAAACTAATCTTCTCATCTTTTATCTCGTTGCTACATGCTTAGTCATTAAATTTGAAAAACTAAGCTGACAAACCTTAGAATGAACGTCTGAGAATGCAATCCTCCTGTATGTGTTGCAGGGGCTCTTAAACAGACTCTCTTTGCCCATGGTGTCTGACAACAGCTGAGGGATTTCTGATTCTCAATCAAAGTATCTGATTCTTAACTCATGCCTGAACCTTGGACACTCTTTATCGAACTCTTTGAAGACCATAAATTATGAAACCAATTACTACCCTCAAACTGCTAACTCTAGGTCACCCAATGATATAAAGTTACATAAATCAGCCAATAAATCCATAAATTCCCAATGTTCTCTTCCATATTCCCACAGCTGTGTGCCTCACCACCCACAAGAAGTCAAATAAAGTTTAAAAGAAAACCATGTGACTCACCCCGCTGCTTGGGCCGTCACCTGACGATCCGCCAGCTTGCTCCTTTGTGACTACAGTATTGTTCAAATCCCATGAAGTCCCTGTGTGGAAAAAACAAAACAAAACACACATTTCTGCCATGCCATTCTGTTATGATAAAGCACACGGAGCAGCAGCAGAAATATGAGGAAGCAGCTTAACATCAGAGTTACTACAAGTCTGCTTGAATACTGAGTTAAGCAATAAACATGAACCTGCCAGCAGGCTCTACATGTCAGTTATAAAATGATCATTCAAGCTGCAGTTCTTCCAGGAGCGCTTTGCTTCTACATGATGCAAACAGCCTGTCTAAGGATATCGAATACTGCAGCAGTACCTGGCAGGTAGTACTGCCGCAGCTTAGGGTTTCTGATGTGCGGGATGTGGTTGAGGGGTCGACACACAATTGTCTGGTGCTGAAGCTGGCTGCCGGCTGTAGCCTCCTGCAACACTCGGCCTGATGGTTGTGTCTCCCAGGGCCGCTTTGCAAACTGTGGAGGCTGAGAGACACCAGCAGGCAGCTTGGATCCCAACCTGAGGCACAGAGAACCAAAAACACATTTAATGCCTGTACACATATTAAAGCTCAGCAATGTTTAAGAAGGCTAACTAACACGCCATTACCCCAACTGATATTTGGTTAAATGTAACTTGACCAAACAGCTGCCAAAAAGGTTATTGCAAAACTCTGGGTGGATCTTTGACCACTCTTATTAGCTCAATCGGTATGATTCATTTAAATTGGTTGGTTTCCCGGCACAGATTCAGCTTTTAAGAACAATGCATAAATTTTGCGTAGGATTGCAGACTTTTTGCAGTCGAGTTTTGCCATTCCAGAAGTTTAATGTTAGCCTGCTTTATCTATTCCAAAACCATTTTTGATGTTTGGGATCATTGACCTGCCGGAACACCCAGTTGTGTCCATGTTTCAACCTTCTACCTGTTGATTCGAGGTGAAGTTGGAGAATTTGGAAGTATTCCTCTTCCTGCATTATTCCATCCATTTTGTACAGTGTACTCACACCCCTGGCAGCAAAACAGCCCCAGAGCGTGATGCTACCACCACCATGCTTGACAACTGATATAATGTTCTTAGTTTTGAAAGCCTCAACTTTAAACCTCCAAACATGGCAAATCCTTTTTTATGCTAACAAGGAGAAACTAGCAGTTTTTAGTCAATCATGATCACCAAGGAGACGTTAATAGGTCTTGGCCTTCAAGCTAAATAACACTTTCAGCACCACTTTAAGATTTAAGTGAGGTTATGTGTATCGTTGAATCTTTATGATTACTTTTGACCCTGTGTGGATTAGAGAATCCAAAATAACTTCAACCTTGTGACCAAATTGTGGCTTTTTAAAGTCATTTAAGAAGTGTGATGTCCAATTACTCCATCCTGGAAAAAACAACAGTTCATAGATAGAATTAAAAGTCCAAATTTACCATGATATTCATGCCCATGATGAGTGTGACCAATGGCAGAGAATGAATATTAACACTCAAATATAAATTATATTTTAAGATTGACTTTCCCTTTAACAGCAGGGATTCAAAGATTTTGTTGTTTAGAGTATCTGAAGTGTGAATAACAGACTACAGCAGCGTTCACAGCCAGATCCCAGTTATTTATAGGGGAGTAGGAGTTGTCTTTGCAATGGATCGAGAAGAGACTGAAAGAGTTCCTGGCAAGATGCTATGGCTCTCACCCACATGATGTGACTGAGCGTGGAGTTGTTGGAAATCAGCATTTTGGGATTCTGTTTAGTAGTCGGGCATCACACACAAGGACTAAATTGTAGCTTACTTAACCTAATATCAGTCAAACATATCACAGCCATGTTTTCTTTTTTGCTTTCTTTCCACTAGTCTAAGTATTTAGAGGCCTGACCTGGTCTTCACATTGCCGAAGTAGCTAGTCCTCGCCTTGTCTCTCTGGGGCTCACGGTCCATGGCTCCTAAAGTCCCAGGCCTCCTCACAGACTGAGCCATTTTCTGTTTTTCTTTAGTCTGTTGCTGGCAGAAGTGGCAGATGCAGAGGGACGAGTGGCTCAGCTGGCATCCTTCCTCCTCCTTTTATTCCCCATGCCTACCTCATGCCCCAGTTATGGCACCTAGACAAGACAGCAATAAAGTCAGAAAATGTGGAGTGATTTTACAAGCAGCCACCTTATTAGAGAGAAAGAAAGATGAGGAAAGCAAAAGCCTACACTTTACAACTAACGCTATAAAGAAATGAGATAGACATTAACAGGGTCAATCCAAGCAGGAGAAATGTTTGGCACACTCTTAAATCGGTAGCAGCCAGATCAAAATGAGAAGACCTGAGAAGAAAATAGCAATTCAAATCTTCAAAACAAACAAGCAGAGCACAAACTTATATGATGCCTCATCGACAGCTAGTCACGTACTTCTATTGCCCTGACAACTATCATAGTAGAAAAAATGCAACAACATGAGCATTAAATCTGATAAAGGTTTACTTTTTATGCACTCAGAACAGTGGGATACTATAGGAAAACAATATTACAACATATTGCAACACTGAACTGTATTAATGTTTTCCTTCACCATCGTCTTTTTGCTCAAGCATTACAGACATTTAGAGAGATCTATAAAGTAAGGTAACACTCTCTGACTTATTAACCCTCTCCCCTCTCCCAATGGCATGTTATGAGATAATAAAGGGCGAGAAGACTCAAGTGAATTGAGACAGATTTCCAGTTCACTAAAATATCCATCAAAATATGTGCTTACAATCAGTATGAACTATAGTGGTCAAAGATTGCTGACCAGCTTACCAGTTTGTTTTGCATTTCTGTAACTATGTAAAACAGGATATTATTATGTAGGAATTTCCTCATAGATGGATCAGATAATGTATGTCCTGGCTTTTTAGCTGCTAAAGGCGCTATTTAGACACTACTTAAAACTATGTTCACGTCGCAATATATGCACCACTGTAGCTACAGCCTAATTCCTGCATTTCATGTTGCATCCTAGAGCTCACATCCCTGAGCGATTAGTTATTTGTTATATCTGAATTAGCGGCAATAGCAGTGTTAGCTAGCTTAGGTTTGTCCTGCACACTTTAGGAACATTACACCCATCATAGGTTAAAAGAAACTATAATAATACGCTTCCTGTAAATGTTTAACGTGTAATTGTCAGCGTGGAGGAAGTAAGCATTTGAGACGACATCACAGAACCATCAAGACAACAGCTATGGCAAAAATATATATATATCTATATTAGCGGAATTAGCGGCAGATTTGACAGAGATTAGGGATTTTTCGGAGCAGCAGGTTAACCAAATGTTGTCTTCACTGACCTGTGTCTAGCCCAGGGAGGGAGACGGGTGGCGGTCATATGAGCGCGTCTTCATATTGCAGTGTTATGATATCACTGCAGACAACAGTAACAAGTTCCGCCCTGTTCCCCGGCGTCGCGCCGATTCACAGCTACCTGCCAAGATTGTTCCTCCACCATCGGCAGGCAACGGTAAAGGCGGAAGTATGTAGCAGGGAAGCATCTTGTATTTTTAACGCATCTTTTCTCATCACTTCTGAGACCGAGGACTAGTTTGTCCAAAGAACCCTTACTTTAAACGTCAAAGAATACAATACTACGTATGTATATATACATAAATACATATATACGTATTTCTTTAAAAAATAATAGCTTGAGTAGGAGTGTTGATTTTTACCTTTTACTTTTTACTTATGTCTGTTTACTGATGAATTTTTAATAGAATTAAAAAAAAAAAAGTTTAAGTGTGTTCATGTTGCTTGCTTCCAAAGGTATAATAAATAAATAAATAAATAAATAAATAAATAAATAAAATCATCAATAGGAAGCATTAGTAACAGCAGCAAAAAACTCACCTTTATTGACAGAACCTATTAGTACTGGTGGCAAACCTGCTATTTACTAATATTAGTGACATATTTGTCACTAAGTTTTATACATATTTGTTTAAGTTACTGTTGCATTACTATCAGTTCGAAGCAGTCTATCCATTCTCCTCTGACCGCTGGCATCAACAAGGCTTTTTGTCTAGACAACTGACATTCATTGGATTGGACAATTCTGTGTAATAATAATAATAATAACTTTATTTATAAAGCGCTTCCAAACAAAGTGCTGAACAGTTTAAGATAAGAAGATAAATAAAATAAAAAATATGAAATGAATAAAACCAGTACAGAAAAAAACAGCACAATTTAAAAACTAAACAACATAGAATTAAGACACATAGGTTACGGTGAACAAGTGGGTCTTTAACTTAGCTTAAAAAACCTCCACAGAGCATGCCTGCCTAATATCTTGAGGGAGGCTGTTCCACAAAAATGGGGCACGAAACGAAAAAGCACGCTCTCCAATAGTCTTTTTTCTGGCTTTAGGAACTTTTAGAAGGCCAGTATCCTGAGATCGGAGAACACAGGAAGGAACATAAAGCTACAAAAGGTCAGAAAGATATGAAGGCGCCAAACGATTTAAAGCCTTGTAGGTGAGCAACAGGGCGTTAAAATCTGCTCAAACCTGACAAGGCAACCAGTGAAGACATTTCAGTACTGGGGTAATGTGCTCAAATTTCCTAGTTTTGGTTAGAATGTGAGCAGCTGCATTTTGTACCATCTGTAAACCTCTAAAACTCTGCGTGTAGACACAAATGCATGGACAAGAACCTCTGCAGTGTTCAGTGATAAAACGTGCCTGATTTTAGCTATGTTCCTTAGGTGATAAAAGGCAGTCCTTGTTGTCTCTTTCACATGGGACTTGAAGGAGAGCACCGTGTCAAACCACACACCCAAGTTCTTTACCTTGTCCCGGCATTTTATGACATAGTCAACAATTTTCAAAGAGAAATTTTGGGACAAGTACTGACGTTTTTGTGGTCTAATGACCATCAAGTAAAACCAGATGGTTGTGTAGGAAAACCCCAGCAGATCAGCAGTTTCTGACAAACCTTTTGGCACAAACATTCATGCTATGTTCAAATCACCTTTCAAATGACCTGTTTTGCTTTAACAAAAACCTGAATTGCTGACTCCAAAGAAGTTTGCAGATGCCAAAAAGAATACAGAAAATGCTGTTAAACTTCCATGTCGTTTGTCCTTACTATAAATTATTTTATTATCCAGCACAACAGCCCCTATCAGCCTGATATAATAATGTTTAGTTTTAAACATAAATGAATACGAGATGTTGAAATACACTACCGTATACTGAGAAGTACTTTTTTTTTTTTTGCCACTTGTATCATTGCATTGTGCAATCCATAATCAACAACAAATAAACAGATTTTTGTAGTAAACAGCAATAAACACCTGCAAGACTTTAACCCCTCAAATTATAATTGTACTATTCTTAAAAGCAGGTTACGTGGTGGTGAGGGTTGGGCTCAAGGCAACAAAAAACTGAACATAGTTTGACAACAGCTCGTGGTTGTTAGTAAAAGATATTCGTGGATTTATTTGTAAGCACTGCTCACTTCCACCTGTAGGAGGTGCTCTCAAACCGATCCTGCAAGGAAAGGAAGATCGTGAAGCTGCAGCCAATCAGATCGCAGAACAGAGAGGCACAGGTTTCCGGCCTCCTCGAACGACAACAATCTGAAAGACGAGAAGAGAAGCTGTCGCTTCCACTTCATCGTAGGGACTGTAATCATTTATAATAAGCGGTAAGTCACAGTCTTTAAGCTTGTGCAAAATCCTGTTACGCTGTACGAAACATGCTGAGTTATGTTGGTGAATTTTACATTTGAGGGGTCAAGCAGGGGGCCGTTTTTAGTGCTGCTAAAGCGAGGTGACTGTGCCTGTGTTAGGGAGCATTTGCTAGGTTAGCTACCCGGCTAATGACAAACTCAGCAAAGCTGTTCACAAATCACAGCACTAAATATTATCTTTCCGCCGCTCAGCACCTGCTTTCATCCAGGCTAACGCCAGACAAAGCAGCATGCATCGTTTTCATTAATACAATTACTGGTTTTAGCTACCTAGCTATTTTAGCATTCACGATTATTTCTCCGTTATTTGTTTGTTGTTTACCAGATAGACGATGGAGTATGACTGAGTTAAACCAGCTCTTACTAGGTCCCGAGGCATGACAGTTTATAACACCTGTTAACGAGTTGCTTTAAAAATAAAATTCTCAAAAAAGCCACATGCAAATGAGTTCTGATAACTGTGAATTTGAGCCTTTTATGGCGATTTCTGATGTGTTTCGAAAATGTGGATTTGTGTTGTACAGGCAAGTACGTAAAGGGCAGGTATATAAGTAACTCGAATCGCCCAGCATTACTACTAAGTAACAAGTCATTCATATTCACAGCTGCTTCATATCATATTTTACTAAAACGAGCAAAATCAAAATTATGGGAGAGTACTAGTTCTTATGAAGTAACCATGTGTTCAGATTTTCCCTGTTGCTCTTAAATAATAAGTAATTTTCGGTTCCGACAGCTTACAGTCTCACTCGCATGGCATCTGTTTACTGAAATTCTTTGTCTTCAGACACTCCCAGCACCAAACTTTGGTGTGCAATTTCCTGACGAGACGAATGAGACTGACCCACAATTAACATGGAAGCAGAAACAGTAAGTTTTAAAGAGTCTTTTACACACACAGATTGTTTCGGAAAAGAAAATCCAGCAAGAAAAAAAAAAACTTATGTGTTTTTATTCTTTGCAGGAAGTTATACCCATCTGGCAAAATAAGCCTCACGGATCCACGCGTAGTGTTGTGAGAAGAATAGGTTCCACTCTTCCACTTAAACCGCCTCAAAGGGCATGTTTCCAGGTATAAGAAAAATACCGTATTGCCCCATCTCCTAATTATTCTGTCATTTTTATATTTAAAAAAAAACGCTGCAGTATATATTAATGTCTTTGTGCATTAGGAGCTACCAGGTCTGCCTTCTCTTCGTCCAATGGATGGTCCAATGGTTCCTACCTTGGCAGACATAGCCTGGATTGTTGCAGATGAAGAGGAGACGTATGCCAGAGTGAGGTGAGTCTAGACTGAAGCCCTGAATAGAAAGAAGGTTATGAAGTAGTGCCAGGTTAATGGTCCTCAGCAGCATTAAATCAGATATTTATTTTCCAACTTAGGAAACTGATATTTTGTCCTATTTTTCTGTGCCAGACAGGTGTTGCTTCATTATCTTTTTTTTTTCTCCTTTTATTCATGAAATTTGAAAAAGTTCAGATTAATTACAGTGCCAATGGTTCACAATGGACACCTATATCCGATGAGCTGTTGACCAAGATATCTTCTGGGCGGTTGTTAAAATTAAAGAGACATTTGTACCCTGGGGAGATCAATGGACTCAAACACCTTTTGTGGCAGTAACACTTGCTCTTCTGTTTTCAGAAGTGACACGCGTCCTCTGAAACACGAATGGCGACCCACACCGCTCCTGGTGCTTCACAGGAATTCATCTGTGCCCAATTTTCGCCGTGAGGGCAAAAGGATGGAGGGGCTGAAGAAGCCCGGCGTGACTGCACTGAACCGTACTACAGCACTGCAGGATGAGCTCAGCAAACTTCGAGCGCAGATCGCTAAAATTGTGGCAAGTGATTCTGGTAGGTAACACAACCAGAGATGTGCCACCACACTGGTAAGGTGTTGTCAGCTGTTGCTATATCAACCATAGTGCTGTGGTGGGTGGAAACTGGCAGTCTGGCTAAATGAGGTCCTCAGAGGATTGGAGGTTTAAGACTGCTTTATTGAGCCTGTGGCAGAGTTACTCTTCCCATGACTGTGTTTCCTTTGTTGCCAAGTCAACAACCCTGATTTTGCTTGGCTCTTTGGTACTATGATATCTTGGCATCAGTTTGTAGGTCAGTGAGTAAAGACAATCTCTGAGTGTTACCAATATAATGGGAACTCTATTCACTTGTATTGTATTCTCCGTATTGTATTATAGTTCAAATAAATGGATTCTGATCGTGATTCTGATATATGAGAGTATAATCACACCTACACCTTAATGTTATTAATGGGGAAATGGGCTATGGAAACCAAGACTAAGAAGCTGTATACATGTTTACCTTTGTTATTAAATTGGCCACTTTGATCTGTAGATCCAGCTTTAAGTGGCTTTTTGAGGAACTGAAGCTTAAATACTTGGGCACTGATTTAAAATTTCCAACTGCCTGATGAAGTGACTTTGGGCACAGCTGTGGTGTGTGAGCACTGGAGGGAGCTCACACATAAGGGATTACGTGAACTATGAATAATTAGGACGATAAGGTGTACAAGCGGTGCTTAAAATGCTTTATGCTTGTTTATGTTTATACATGTCTTTGCTTTGACTTCATATTTGAATCAAAGGAAATAATCAGAAATGGCTCAGTTTGAAATGTGCAGTTATTTATGTGGGACATTGCTGAGAGACAAACTAAACAACTGTTAAACAGACCATTTCTCTGCTTTCTTTCAGGCTCTAACCCTCTCACCCCTGATCTGCTCTCACCTGATGACACAAGCATGAGCTTTTCCATGGCGCCTTTTGAGGCGGCGTCCTATCAGCCGGCCCCCATGGCTGCTGCTTCCTTTGTCATCAGTGACGTCACCGAGGAGGAAGAACCGGAGGAAGAGGAAGATGAGAAAGATGCCGTCTCTGTGGTTTCAGAGCTGGTCCCTGACCCTCTGCCCCCTGTTTCTATGACAGCATCAGCTACCTTTGATTTAGACAGGCCTAGCATGGACTTCCGGGAGGCCGAGGAGGATACCGTGTCGCTATCAAAGTCCACCAGTTTTGCTGATGTTATGGACATCCTGAAGGACATGAACCGCATGAAGATGAGCAAAGACAGGTAGGCGATGTTGATGTGCAGAAAGCCTCAGAGTTCTCTTATTTTGTTTGCGGTTTGTAATTATGAATTTAATGTTTATGGTGTTGTGATGCAGGTACAACAGAGGCTGTACTTCCCTCAGGGAGGAGGACTCGGCCTCGCTGATTTCAGAAGCTCTGAGGAAAAAGTTTGTCCTGAAGGATGAAGATGTTGCCTCTGTGAAAAGAAAGTAGTGCGATCATGTTAATAAGAAATACCCGATCCTGCTGCTCCATGTAAGTCAGGGGAGAGACTCAGTTTTTTAGTTCCTATAAAAAAAACAAAACAAAAAAGAAATTGAACCTTTGCAGGTGTTAGGTAACTGTGTTTTCTTAGTTGCTTTTTTCCCCTCTCTTCCTTGTGATTTTTAGGCCTTTGCCTGTGGAATATGTACCCGTGGATCCACAACCTTGCTCCTCAGACCCAAGGCAATAGCTTTCTGCCAGAGCTAGAACAATAACACTTTGTCCCAGACACTTAATACCAGTGCGGGTGCATTGTGAAGGGGAACAGCCAACTCTTGGTAACAGTCAGTTTAAGCACTGCGTCACACACAACACTTTCAGTGTGTTTCTCTCTAAAATTTCTTAGTTTTGTTTTTGAACGGACTCAACAGACTTGATGCCAATGATGACCAATCACCCAGTCATGTAAATCTGATTTGCTTTTGTTTTTATAATAGGTCACCGGGGAGGCTGACATTAAAACCATTATCATTTAGTTTTTGGACCTAAATTGTGGAATGCCCCTTGCTTCGAAGAGGGTACTGCCCAACTGTCTTAGTTTTGTTTTCAATGTTTCCACCGAAGAGATGCAAATAAACCTGTGGTGCGTTTTAGCTATGTCAAGAAGTCCTCTAGCATACTTGAAAATGTGTATGTACAGATGAAACAGCTTTAGTGCATATGCACGGAAGTACTGCAGGTTAACACAGTGTGTATCCTAAAAATCATGTAGGATGTTTGCTGTTGATATGTGCATTTCAGTACTGAGTCTGTGGAAATGCACAGCATCATGTACTATTGTATTGCTTGATCCACTGCACCTCCAGATCGATAGTCACTGATTTTACAACTGAAAGGGGAGAGATTACATTAATAAGAAGAAGAATGATGACAATATAGTTGTGAGAACACAAAAGGGAAATATGCCCCCAACCTGAGTTGTATTTCCAGGAAAGCCAACAACAGATGCAAGCCTGTACAACTAAGACTCTTAACACATTTGCCTGAGTGCAGCATGACTAATTGGTAGGGAAACCATCTGTATAATGGTTATATTGTAATATTAAACAGGTGATTTTACTTTAGGCAGAGACTAAGCTTATGTGTAGGAGAGCTTTTACATCGTGCAGAGTTTTTACAGAAAAAGTCTATTTAGATCTGTCGACGCCTTACCTGTCAGATGCCTATTTTATCCCCTTTGTTTATTCAAAGTGCCATGGGTTTGTTTCATCCACCCTGCCCTCCATTTGTCCTGAATGTGCCCTGTGTTCTCAGCTTTTATATTAAGACTCCCAAGCATACAGTGAGCCTGTTAACCAGCTGTGTGTATGTGTGTGATATTCAGAAGTGTTTGGTTTTTTTATTTAAGAAAATAAGAAGAAAGTCATCGCAAGAAAAATACTTCCACAGGTGTCCCTCCTCCTCTGTTACTGTCACGTCTTGGCTGACACAAGTGGGAATTTTTTTTGGTATGGTTTTGCTGTGTGAAAAGATACTACTAGAATATTTGTGTTTGAAATGAACAAGAATGTGCCCATCCCTGTTGCCGTATACATTTGAGTTCAAGTTTGCTTTGACTTGCTGGAACTGGCTCGAAAGTCTTGGTAGATCATGTCAAATGCTTGATGTGAGCACTGAGGAAAATGCCACATGCAAGTTTAAATAGATCTACTAAGTCTCTTGACTTGAAATGATGACCCTTACACAGCATTCACTACCAGCTGTGTCACCGGTCATCAGACTTACTCTATTTGCTTTTAAATTCTAGTTTGAGCATTTGTCACCATTGTACCTCCATGTAGTCTTTAGTCTGTCATCACAGTTTTGTTTTGTTTTTTTGTCATGTAAGGACTTGTAAATAAAGAATGTGCTGATGTTTTGAAACTGTCATTTTTTTTATTGCCATGCAGTGATGGATGTTACCACAAGAAGGCAGTGCAGGTAAACAAAGCAGTTGATCCTCCAATCAAAGGCATGATGGTCCTTTGTTCAGAAACAGTTGGGCAGGTCTAACTTCAATTAAATATGGAGGCAGCCTGTTAGTTTTAGCACTGGAGCAAATTAACTTACAAAGTAAAATATATTTCCTCGCGTACTGTGCCGAAATTTAATTTGAAGTTTTTTCTTCTTTGGTTTAGAACGTAATATATACTTCAAAGGAAAGTAATGGACTTTAAAAAATGTATGCAAAATATACATAAAATATGGAACATTTAGACAAAACTAAGTACACTTAGTACAATAATTTCATATCAGGTAGACAGAGTGGAATTCTCAGACTGTATAGATTTATGTACGGTATTCACTTATTTTGCATTGTATGTTTTATATTTTTTTACATTATGCTCAATTATAATAAAATTAATCCACTGCAAGTCACAACTAAATTCTGTGGCTTCAGCTGTTATTGATGCCCAGTACAGAATATTTTATTGATATATTATTAGTGATGCTTTCACATGCAAGTAGTATCATGGTGTCAAAATAGAGCTAATATCATCTACGTTTGGCCCTAAAAATGAGAACTAATTTATAAAGAGGTCAAATGTCAGAATGCTAACATTCAACCAAACCAATGCTAACAGTTGTCAAATAAATACAGAGATTCTCTGGAATGAAGTTGGAAGGAAAAAAGTATAACATCAAAATTATTTGAAAAGAACATGAAAAGTCTCTTCGAAATGACTTCTGTAAATGATGTGAATAACTGTATTTAGTTACTTTACTGATGCAGTCTAACTCTAGCCCTCATGTAGAGAATGTTAGATCAAGTTTAAGTGCATGTAATATCACATCATACTGACTAAATCTCTTCACTTGATTACTCCAGTGGAGTGTCTGTACTCATGTGATCTTCTACAATTATTGTTAACCCACATTCTTTCCCATTTCCTGTTCTTTCTCGGGATGATCCGGCCCCACAGTGAGTCGCAGTCTATTTTCTGTGAGAGTCCTTGGCCTACTTTGTCCCTCTTCACCTCCACGATGGACTTCCTACCTATTTTAGATACAGGGAGATGTCTGTGGAGAGCTCAATTAATAGGTCTCAGTGTCAAAACGAGGCTCTTCTAAACCTATAAATAAAGGCCTTTAGTTCAAAGTGACATTGACACATTTTCATCACCACGACACTCGTTAGAAGAATTTCAAAGCAGGCTAATGCACTTTTGAATGAGCAGCTGCAAAAAGTTCCTTGGAAATGTCAAAAGTGATTAAACTGCAGAACAAACCCAAACTTGGAGTTTCACACCAGAGATGTGCGTCTTTACTTAGAGCTTACTGTTCTTATAAATCCTGTCATAAATGAATTCTATATTTCTGACATCAAACTTACTTTCAACAAGTCAGACAGCACAATCAGCAACCTATCAGACAATAGACCACACCGCAAATGATCACACTTACAAGGCAAAATTGATTATTTGCTCAGACAACTGAGTCATGAATAACTAAACAAACCGTATATTAGTAGACCAATCGTTAGAATACGATTCCCTGTTGCTTGATTATTATTATGTAAATGCAGACTAAAATACACTTAGTGGATACTTTATTTGGCACACCTGTTCAACTTGCTCAGGAAGCATATATATCTAATCAACCAATCACATGGCATCAACTGAATGAATTAAGATACATAGACATGGTCACGATGACCTGCTAATGGTCAAACTGAGCTTCAATAAAGAATCAATAGAGAACAAGATTTATTTGACGTTGAATGTGTTGTTGGTTCAGGTCTTAGTATTTCAGAAACTGCTGATCTACTGAGATTTTCCCACACAATCATCTCCAAGAGAAAACCAGTTCTGCTGTGACATTCAGATGGTCGGTTAAGAAACTGAAATAAATGACATGAAAGCATAGATCCATCCTGCCTTGTATCAACTGTTTAGGCTGTTTGTGATGTAATGTTGTGGAGGATATTTTATTGGCACACTCTGGACACCTAAGTAGCAGCTGAGCAACACAGGTGTTAATATGAAACACCACAGCCCACCCGAGTGTTGCTGACCGTGTCCATCCCTATATGATATCACAGTGTACACATCTTCTGACGACAACTTCCAGCAGGATAACAGGATGTGCCACAAAGCTCAAATCATCTGAAACTGATTTCATCAATATAACAATGAGATCACTGTATTCAAATGACCTCCTCAGTCACCAGATTCCAGTCCAACAGAGCACCTTTGGGACGTGGTAGAAAATCTCTAAAAATCTCTGAGGGATGTGTTCAGGATCTTGTTGACTCTACACCACAAATAATTTAAGACAGTTCTGAAGACAAAAGGGGATCCAACCTGGTACTAGTGAGGTTTACCTAAAAAATTGGCCATAGAAAATCTCCCTCATGAATTCTCAATAGATAGATAAGGTTATTTTGAACATTTCAAAGAATAAAATACATGATTAGATGGAGGAAGTACTTTTGCTTTTCAGATAACATGCCATAAACTCATAAATGTGCATTCATACCTATGCATTTGTACGCAAACAATCTGTTCCTATTAAAGGTGGGTTAGCCAGGGAAGACTCAGATTTAGCTCAATATTCACACAAAATGACTTATTTCCAGTTAGCAGAAGTGAGTGCAGAAGCATATACTATGTAAAATATTGTTACCAGCATTTTTTTGGGGGTAATTTATTGCTTAATTGCTTTATCTAAAACTTAAATGAATGTTGCTCCCCATATGTTAGTACACAGTAAAGTTACAGTTATAATGATCAGATTCTCTGGCATCCGCCTGTCTCTCAAAGCAGGCCCCATTCTCACAGCGACAACACTTTGGCTTGCGCTGTGCACGAATGATTTGCTACAAGCAAATTGAAGCACAGCACAATGCAAGTGTCACTTCCAGGAAGTACTTCCATGTGACTTTGATGACTATGACCTAAGCACAAACATACCGTATATAAACAAATTGGCTATAGAGATTAAAGTCACTTTTTATACCCTACAAACTTATTGCTACTTTAAAATGATTTATTTTAACAGACTGTCTCATCCTTCTGCCTCAAGTGGTCATCTGAGGACCTGCGTGGCTTTGGAGTTTGGCCCATCACCCCAAACTGTGTAGTAGGTCCAGCCGAGTTTCCGTTCAGCAAGCATGCAAACAGGTAGAGCATCTGTCATTCTGACTGGTCAGCATGTCTTGTCCATCTCCCTAAGCACTAAAGCTTTTTGTCAATGTCTCTTCACATGGCTGGAAGCTCTACAGAAGTCTGTTCTTGGAAGAAGAAACATCCCTCGCGTGTCCCAGATGTTTTTTCATGCTGCCCAGAGGCATCTGTTACTTTCAAGAACAATATGATCTGTGGGACTGCTTTTAGGTTGCTTTGTGGCTGTAGAATTGGATGTGAGTTTTACTTTGAACAGAAGCATTGTCAGGGCTTCTCCTTTTGATTAATCTGTCTGACAAATGTGCAAACAGCTATTGCAGAAAGGAGGGTGTGCCTGAACTGAAGCAAAACAGAGTGATGGGAGACCAGCCTGCAGCCATCACTCTCACAGCTCAGGTATAACAGAGAACATGTCAGAGGCGAAATCATTTATAATAGCACATTTACTGCATCTTTCCCAGGGAATGGCTTCATTTGTGGCTCACGCCTCAAAATACACCATTAGCATTTGAGATCAAAATACATGCACTGAGGCTCCAGAGAAATGTGACATTAATGTATCCTTGCAAAGACTCTGACACTGAATATTAATGTATTTAAATGCATTTAAAGAATCATACAGTAATTAACTATAATAACTTTTCTTGAATATAACATATAAATGACACATTTTCCATATCTATCCAAAAGAGACTTTTGGTTATTTAAATTTTTACATATATTTTTAATATGTTAGTTGAAATTTGCGCTTTGAAACAACATTGAGATTTGTATATTCTCCCTTTGCTTGGGTAGGATCTCTCCAGGTACATCCTACAGTCCAAAGACATGCTTGTTAGTTTAGCTGATGACTCTAAATTTTTTAAAGTGAGCACTGATGACCTATCTGTGGTCCAGTCCAGGTTTGGCCCTAGAGCAGCTGGGATAGAGCGCTCTTTGTCAAAATATTGTAAAACTAAATAAACCAATGTTCCTACTTGGTTTTCAGTTAAAAACCATGAAGCTGCTTTCACTTCTGCATAGAAATGTCACTTTTGTAGCTCAACTGTGGAAATACCACAGGAAATACCAAAGGCAAAGTCCACTGGGCTTCATGATGATCAAAACAGCTCCCAAACTCTGTGCTCCTCATTATCCACGCAAGAGAAAGAGCAACCTGTGGAAACATGAGTGTTCCAGCGTTTCATCCAAATAGCATCATCATGCTTTGCTATTTCACAGAATAGGTCAAGTGTTTTTTGCTTTGTGTGTGTATGTGTGATTTATATAGACCATGGCAGCATTATGTAAAGCGCTAACGGCAAAGCAATCTCAGTATGTCTTCACACCACTCTGATGTGCGCAAGACTTTTCAATTGTGTCTACCATACAAAGAAAAAACCACAGAATGTGTAAAAACGTAACAGCTTTTTTGTGTTTGCGTGTTCACTTCAAGTGTCATCTTCCACGTAGTATCGTAGCAACAACCGACTGAATGAAGCAGCAACTGAGTGGATGACAAGGGTCTGGGGTAACACAAGCACAGCATCTGCTACTTCTACACGCCCACCCTCCCCAAGAGTCACCCACGCATCCGCCCGCGTCATCAAGACACAGAACCAACACTTATGACTCACAACAGCAAAAGCTCCACAAGAGCTGTTGCAGCTCAATTGAATTCACTCTGTTGTTTCTATTTTGGGGCCTTTGTAGTGCTTCTATCTTATTAGTGGGTTAGCCCTCTAAACATGATTGCTTTGTGATGCAAAGTAAATTGCGTCTGTAAGTGGTGCTGTTCATAGCACTCGAGTGCGGTGTTACCCTGCCTCTCACTTTAACAGCGCGGCGAACCTGTTGCAGCTCTTTCCAGAACATCAGAGTAGAATACCTGTGAATCCACACAGTGTAAATTTCACTTTATCTGCCTTGTATTTGATGTTACATTTGCTGAACTTCAATAGATATCAATTACTTGCTTTCTTAAAGAGTTGGGACTTAGTTTCCAACATGGACCTTTAAATATGGGCGTATAAAGTGCAAGTGAATTGATAAACGACAAGAAAAGATGACATGAAAGATGAGCAAAATAATGAAGATGAATTGCAGACAGGTTTAATGGGTTCTGTACGGGCAAAGCAGAGCACCTGATACCTGTCATTTGCTCAAATGCGTCATTTGATATTACAAATTGGAGAAAGTAATTTTCATAGCCTTAATTCAGCCTGCAAAATGATCATGCCTGACATTTGTTTCATTAGATGGCTTTGTAGGTAAACATTTTAATGATTGGGTCATCTCAAAATGTAGACTCCCAAATGTGGTAAATCTGGTAAACAAATGAGGCTATGATTGTTTCAGAAATGATATGGAGATGGACGCATGAACTAACCCTGACGCTCTGAGTCATGTTTTGATTAGAAATTGATAAGAGCCAGTTTATGAGTCCCAGATGGTACCCCAGTATTGTGGCCTACATGGCAGCCATTAATAAGTGATGTAATTTCTGTAGCTGATAAGATATGCAGAAATATGTGTACACTCGAAGGAATGACTGGATGTAAATAATAGTTTTCTTAAAGTGGGCTGTTACTGGCGTGAATGGAAATACTAAGAATCTGATATGGCCGACGGGATTTAAACTGATGAGCTTACCTTGTACACTTTAATTCAGAGGCATTTACCTGTCCCATTTAGACCACTTTGCTCAAATGTGACAAACAAACTGTGAGCATTAATGGGCAACTATTAATGCCCTCAAGGTATTTCAGAGACCCTAAAGGAAAGTAGACTATATTAAGGAATTTTGAAAGCTGAAGTTTTTGTTATTTGTGAACGACCACTAGAATTCATCCATCCTCATTCATTAAGCATCTCCTGTTTTAAATTTATGCCTGAATCGCTATGAAAAAACTGAAGAAATTAAAAAATAAACTGTTAGCTACAAAGCCTGAATATATGTAAATAAGAGTGCATATATTCACAATATACAAGCAGTGGCAGCACTCATAAGGGAACCTCCTCACGCTTGTGTTATCTTCAGCAATCATATACATATCTATCTATCTATCTATCTATCTATCTATCTATCTATCTATCTATCTATCTATCTATCTATCTATCTATCTATCTATCTATCTCTCTCTCTCTCTCTCTCTCTCTCTCTCTCTATACACATCTA
>VURO01018920.1:77796-93405 GCA_015108175.1 Pelvicachromis taeniatus | reverse complement strand
CAAAAAAACCACACAACAACTAAAAAAAAAAAAACAAGAAAAAGAGAAATAAAAAAAAAAAAAAAAAGAAAGAAAAAGAAAAAAAAGAGAGGAAAAAGAGAAAAAAAAAAAAGATAAACAAAAAAAAAAAAAAGTGATGGATTAAAAAAAAAAAAAAAAAAAACCCAATATAACAAAAGGGCATAGATCAGGCAATAGATGCAGAAAAGGGATTGTAGTGTAAATAATGAAATAAATGATGACTGTGTGCAGTACATGGTGGTGTGAGTCAGCTCTGAGCTATGGGCCTTTGGCAGGCCTCTCCTTTGTCTCCAGCTGGGACGAAGTGTTCCACTCGTCTGCTCCTCTCCCCACCACCCTCCTCTCCTGGTCTAAACATTTCGTCACTACTACTGCAGGTTGTTATGGGTGCTGATGCAGTAGATGAAAAAGTGTGCAATAAGGAGACAAACCAAGCACATGACATCTCAATACAAGTACTCAAAGTTGCGGATCATTGTCATTCAGTCCTTAATTAAAAGAGGTTTTGTGTCCTCTTCATGTTTAACTTCTTCTCTGAGACAACTTTATGCATCTTTAACATTTCACAAATTTTCTAAACTCTAACTCTAACACTCCCATTGTGTGGGGGTGGGGGCAGTTTTACCCCTCAATACATTTTCTTTTACACATTCTAAATACAGCTGAATGGCTTACAGATGAGTCATTTTCCATTCTGCACGGCAAATCCGACCTGAAGTGCACCTAAGGTCCTGCATGCTACATAACACTGTCCCATACCCTACGAATGCCCAGTTTGCCTTTTATTTTTAAGAAATGAAAAAACAAAACAAAACAAATCCAGCATTAGGAAGTCACACATGGGTGAAATGTTAAGCACAAAAGAGTGAGGTTTTTGTTTCCTGATATTGAAGTCTATATCTAAGAACGCGACCTCTGGTTGTATTGATGTCCAGATTTACACTGGAAGCAAGCTGCTGGAGTCAGTTGAGACCTAATGCACATGTGAGCTGAGAGAATGAAGCCTGGCACACTAACACTGGGCTGAAAGAAAAGCTGCACATCATCTTACCGCTTGTTCAGCACCATATTTCCCAGCTTGAGGTCTCTGTGAACAATGTTTTTCTGCAAGTAGGAAAAGTAGAAGAAAAAAAAAAAAAAGGTTATGTTGTGCTTTGTGAATCACTGGTATCACAACAATCTGTTCTAGGAGTGGCACAGGAGCATGGGAAATGAGTAATCAGAAATGATGATAGAAGGGGGAAAAAAGCCATTTCTAAAGAGTTGACAAAACATTGCAGTATCCAAACTGTTTGCTCAGAAAATTGCACAGTTTCATTTATACACACTGGAGAGGTGCAACGGGAAATATTCTTTAGAATGCTAGCTTTTCTTCAACGAGTCTAGCACAATCCATTGAGATTTACCTTATGAAGAGCCTCCACCACACGCACCACATCATAGAAGATGACAATGGCTTCCCGCTCACTCAAGCGCTTCTCCTTTATGACGTAATGCTGGAGATTTATTAGATCTGCCGTCTTGTCACTGAAGTCATGTGCACACAAGCAGTCCAGCACGAGGCAGAGCCGCTTTTTCATCTTGCGTATTTTGTTAGCATCTGTGTCCTCCACAATCTCATAGGCTCGATCCTGGAGAACAAAAGGGTGATAAGTTTTATTGTGTTGCAGCATATCCAGTCAACATAAGGTGACAAAACCAGACGCAAACAAAATGGCTTTCTGCCATCAGCTAATCAAATAGATTTGGCGTGGAAATAAAGATTGCAGTGTAGAAGCCATTAACAGCCTGCCTTTACCCAAGATAAAGACGACATCTACCCTGAAACATTGGGTGCTATAGACCAGTAAAGGTGATTCCCTTCTTCCAGTTTCACCTAGCAGAGACACCACTTTATTGATTTTTGTATCAGATTGTCTTTTGTTTTTTTAGATTCAGTCAGCACCTCTTAAACAGTACATTAATCCCAGCCTCTCAAAGCACAGATGCACTATAATAATCCAGTCAATATCGCAAGCCTAAATGAATCAGAGTGCATGGCTCAATGCAGCTATTCTGAGAACACAGGCAGAATGAAAGAGACAGGATGTGAAAGAGAGACAAGGGGAAACGGAGACAGAGAGATTTAACAATAACAAAGTTAGGAGGACGCCAACGGGAAGACAGGTGAAAAGGCGGATTTGGGGGGGTGGGGTGAGGGGGGGGGGTGTCATTATGAATAAATGTGACAGTAAACAAAAGATGACTGCAGATAAATATAGTTTTAATGGCACTCCCACTTCTCTTTTGAAACCACTTGGATAAGAGAATAACAGCAGTTGGATGACAAGCTTACTGTTGCCATTGAGCTGATAAGTGCGTGCCGTTACTTGTACTTGCACATATTCTAACCTGGAAAAAAAAAGTGACAGAAACCTCTCCACAGTGATGCATATGCATTTATCATTCCCCACTATATAGAATGCCTGCTTGCCCACCGAGTGCTGAGTAATGCACAGATTGTGAAGTTCTGGGCCAGTGCAGTGTTTAAAATAACATTTTGGCAGAAAGTTTTCTTAGTTTTGGATATTAGACACTTCTTTGCCAGACAAACAAACTTCACTGTAGAAAAATCAATAAAGTGTTTTAAATTCTTAGACCTCTTTACAATGAGGACAAATTCAGCCATAACTAGATGCCAAATAAGGACCAATCAATAAGCGGTTCAAACTAGATGACACAGGTTGCTGCCAACCTGCAGATGGCAGTTAAGGCAAATACTGACTGGAGAAAAAAAACAAAAACACAACAAGAACTTTATATTCTTAATATTAACTAAGAAACCTTTAATCCCCCCACACTGACAAAAGTAAAACAAAAATAAAAAAGCAAGTCAAGTATCAGCCTACCTGAAAGAGGCCATGGTGGTGGACCACACCATCTTGGTTGTGCAGCAGGGAAAGAAGCGAGTATTCTGTGTGCAGCAGCATCTTCCCCTGCCTCTCCTCTTGTGTCTCCTTAGCAGAGTCTACTCGCTCTTCCAGCGTCAAAATCTGCAGTAACCACACACAGAGCAGACATTAGGCCCCAAGACGAGTTTATAAAAGCCCCTTTTCAATTAGCATTTACTCGAATCAATTTGACAGGTTTTCCAACACAATCGATTAGCACCTAATGTGCGTGGTTGTCATTAAAGCAATGCAGCAAAGCGTCCTGTGATGCAATTAGTATGCGATACCAACGCTACGAGAAAGACAGACGTCGAAGCGACGATATGACTGCTGCTTGGTCTGTGGCTTTTCGTCAGACACTGGGATCACAGCAATGTTTTTTATAACCATTTAGTCGCTTACTCTTCAGTCCTAAAACAAAACATTTAACGACTTAAGTCACCAAGTTCTGGAGTAAAGAGGATAGAGCTGGACTCAAGTCAATGAAGTAAACAAGCTCTGCATGTGTCATACGTATGACGGAGGGTTGTGAGGTTTAAAAGTTGACATTACAGGTGGCGCAAACCCTCCTTCACCCTAACTTTAACGCTCCCCACTTGTTTAACAAACATTGGGCAGTCCCAGTAAACTGACTGCTAGACTTAAACAGAGCAATAAAATGAACAACAACAAAAGGAAGGTCAAAAGTTCAGTTGTTTACAGGTGACGTCGCTTTGTTTTGAACAAGATGCCCAATCTTAATTGAGCCATATGTTTATAAGAAAGAAACTCAAAACAACGAACTTTTCTACCCAGACCAACTTACTTTAAGTTGATAGAAGTCATCGGTGCCGTCTTTTCTGGCCAGACATTGCACTATGCTCGGCACTGGTGAGTTGCCCAGGCGAGGCCCTGCAAGGACACGAACGGGAACAGCTGCATGACCAAAAGGCAGGCTACATGCTGGAGTGTGTGTGCTCTCACTGCCACGCATTAAAGGCTGCATTTACCCATTAACACCTCAAGTGTAATGTTTTCTTTGGAGGTCTGTATTGCACAGCGTGGAGTTGTAGTATTGAATGTACATTTTATAGTATAGAAAAAAGAAATGCATTTCCCTCTGGAAATGCATTTTCCCAAATAAAGTTGCTCAAATAGACTAAGACCTTTCTTGTCAATGTCATGACGATCAGCAAAAATTCTATAAAATTCTTGTCTTAGACCTTTCATACACAGACAGACACCTCCCCCCAATTTCCTGTATTCATGTGAAGCATATTTACAATGCAGACTAGCTGAAATTTCATTCAACCAAACATTTCAACCTTTTTCAGAATTGAGCAAACACTAGTGTTTCCTTACCAAGAATGAAGGGCCCAGCTCTCTTGGCATTACTACCGGATATCCCGGGACACTGCAGCTTGCTGGCTTTGCCTGATGTCTCACCAGCCCCCCTCTCCGATGAGCGCCGCTTAGACATACTGGAGCTCTGCAGGGGAATAAATCTGATTAGTACATGAGATGAAGACAGCCAAGTTCAGGGGAAAGTGCATGCATCCGACTGAAAAAAAAATATATAAAAATTCAACAGATGTCAAGTATTACTGATCTATTAACAGGTGTGTTTTTATAACTAGTGAAACAAGTATATACTATAGACTTAGCAATAGTTCTGCAGACTGGTAGAGAGAACAAGGAGGGGGAGGGGGCTTTGTAGCACCTCTACCCAGCCCACTTTAAATATTCCACACTCACAGTTACGACACCTCAGTGTCGATGCGAGGCCATTACAGCGCCATTCAGGCTAATAGCTGCTCGTGGCAAGGGTAACACCTCAGATTCAATCTCCAACAACAGTGTTAATGTGCCAAAATCTGTCATTTAAACAGCTAGCATTTTCACATAAATTAGAGCAACTTGCACAAGACTGTTTAAAACGGAAGCTTTTCCAATTAATACTTTAATCTTTAGTTTTTCCTGCTGCAGTGGACTTTATTCAGAAAATCCTTCAGCTCTCACTCTGTTGTACAGCCAGGACATGTTATAACTACAGGACAACCCCCCCCCAAAGTGTACCAATTGGAACTTTATTCATGTGCCACACACAACAGATCTGATCTCCCTACCAGAATTCAGAGAGCAAGAGGTATGCAGCATGTTTTGTTTACTGATACTGAGTTCCTATGTAATGAAACCCCATCCGTTTCCCATAACAGGGAAGTAGTGCCCTGAACCGAGAGGAATGATTCACCCAGCTGTCGTCCAGAGAGCCTTAAAAGTCTAGGCGATGACACCGATAAGAGCCTGCACAAGCCTCTGGCAGGTGCAGCTTACAGATAGAAAAGCTCACACAAAATGTCCATATACAAGCGATATATCCGAGTGTGGCATCTCCATGTTAGATGTCACTGATAACTAGTATGCATATTTGAGCCAGAGCAGAGATTCCCACATACAAAAACCTCATATTATACAACATCTTTTAAAGTTTAAACAAAACCCAAAAAGCTTTAGAATATCTCAATCTTGTATGCCACGAACTCCAGAAAATTCTCTTTAATGAATGCAACCATCTTCCCGTTTCAAAACTAATCGTGCACCACTGCCAGTTGGTGATTTTTTTTGGGCAGAGAGGAGGCAGGACAGTTGGCAGTCAGTAGAGCTGGTATGAATTCTCACTTCCATGAGGCTTTTTGTGATCCCAGACAGCAGACAGTGTCATCATCATGTCTCTCGCCCATCTGTCTCCATCTCCACTAGTCATCACCCACTGAGTCTGATGAGCTGAGGTTTTCTGACTGCATTTATGGCACAAGCCAGAGTGACACCAAGTCATGCTGCCAGTAGTAAGAAAGCATCTTACATCAGAGGACACAAAGCAACAGATAATCAGCCATTACAATTTATGAGACTCGTGGGCAGGAAATTATTTTTTCAGGCAGCTGCCAAAGAAGTTGACAGAATGAACAGTGTACGCAGGGCTTCCAGTGTTTCCAGATAAATACATTTTAAATTGTTGATGGGTGCTGAAGTTAAATAAGCACGAGCAACTCTCTCTTCCAACCGAATAAGCCAAAATGCTTATGCACCTTAAACTACAACACTAAAATGACTCATAGGCAGATACCACATACACACACACACACACACACACGAATGAACCCAAAGCTATTCATGTACTTACTCAAAACTGCAGTACTATGGCGCTAACCTGAGAGACATCAAAGAAAGCAAAGGTCAATTTAACCAACTTATCCACACTGACCTAAATTACTTCAGGGTGATGACAACACACACTGCTCCTTTTCTGACATTGCTGTGCCTCTCTGCACAGCCTATGATCTAGTAAGCAAGGCTGCCTCTGCCTGTATCAGAGGGAGGACAAGAACAGATAAAGCCTCTGAATCATATCACACAAAAGGAGGAGAGACACGCTGCCAGTGCCCACGAGAAATGTGGGCTCCTTAAATAGTATCAGAACAAAACAACCACGTAGGTGTCTCAAGATCCACCCACCCAGACTCCAAGCCACTCGTCTGGCCTGCAAGAAAAGCTGAACTGCAATAGCAAGGTAGTACAGAGATGGAGAAAACGCAAAATGGCACTTAAGTAGTAAACATCACTGGATTACAAAGCAAAACCGTGCAGAAAGGTACAAGTCAATGTATCCACAGATGCAAAGTCTGTTACAAAGTAACTCCAAGGTCAGATCTCCAGTCCTTATGCTTAAATGCAATGCCACGAATATCCGTTCACACGCTGCCCCTGCTCCTAGCTGCAGCCGACTAGATTCTGGCAAAAACAACGCCCTTGACCATAAACCAACGCCGTGGACACAAGGTCACATTGCAAATCACCTGACGAAAATAACTACAAACACACACGCAGACTGCCACACGTCGTTTGGTGCCATTTTGCAACCACAAGGTCTGGACTGGACACTGTTCAGTCCTGCCAGCAAGCACCGTAAACGAGACGGGTCGTGGAGTAAAGCGCTGACGTTATGCTTTGCAACTTGGACAAATTCACTCTACAGGCAGCTCAGCTCAGTACTCCAGCAGCCAGACGATGATGTCTGGCTCTTCTATAGATCTCTCTGAACAAAAACTACCTGAACGATCTAAAACGTTTAGGCACACGCATCTAAACCAGACTGCAAAGCGCGAGTAAATGAACGCTTGATTGTGGCAATTGCTTAAACACCACTAGGCACGTTATTTTTACATTGTACACGTACGGACAGCGACATAAAACCAAGCTTAGGCACGCATACAAACTTAGTACGGCAGCGAATATAACCGATTTACTCGGCTAAGTACGGATGTACCGGCCGCACAAAGGGGGCACACAGCACAACAAGGAGTTAGTCTTTCGGTGACAACTACACTGAGCAGTTGTTAGCTCAAATACGGCTACTTTGCGTGTCCTCTCGCATACCCAGGAGGTTTAAACACGGTTGCTGCTGACGAGCGATGTGAGTCAACGCCAAGCTCGAGGCAGCAGAGCAGCCGGGAGGCCATTTAAACAAAGTGGGTAACATTACAGCTGGCTAGCTGTGCCAGAAAGCTAGATAGCAACGTAGTCACCATCTCGCTTACCTCGAGCCTAAACCGCCGGGTTAAATCTGCGTCGCCTTCTTAAAACATGGACATTTCTTCGGTGAATGCTGTGGTAGATATGAGGCGCTTCTCGCTTTAAACAGCAGACACCACAGAGGTTTGCTTTCGGCTTATTTAGCCTCTATTACCGAAATGAGCAATTAAGGAAAAGCCTCCGCTCTTCGCTGATCGCATCTTTCCACAGCGACAGCGCCACCTGACAACGGAAATGACGCACACAATTTATTTGATTGACAGCTGTGCTCGACCAATGCTTACAGCTCTTTCATAGCCGGTTCAGAGTGATGATGAAATTCTATGCAAATTGGAGAAGTTTGCCTAGATGACTGTCTACCAGAGAGTCTAAGATTTTATTGGCGTCTTCTCTCGCATTTTTAAAAATATTATCTTTGCATGATAAAAGTTGCAAAGTGAAAATTATTACAAAATAGTTGAAGAGGCTTATTGTAAATCATATTGAAGGATGTTGCTTGCAATTTCCTGTCTTGCTGGTAACTTATTTGCAGATAAATATGATACACCATAGGTTTTTCCTTTGTTTATTCGAGCAAGATTGTACTCAAAAAGAAGAGGAATTAATAGGGATAAAGCTTTTACATTAAACAACTTGCATTTGTTAAATCTTCCATCAAAGGGAATATCATATTTTATAATATTACATTAAACACAGCAGTCTTTAACTTTACTGACTTTACTTTTCGTTTAACTGTTTCGTGCACAGTCACGTATGAGATCTCTCAGTTGTTGCTTCATTAGGCTTTACCTTGCAGATTATCTTTAATGACCTACACAGTACACTTAAGTTAGGTTAACCATATGACTCGGTGAAACTGTGTATCACTGAATTCATTCACATCTTCATCTGATAAATACATAAAATATTTACGATATCTGGTCCTTCTCCAGATCAATTTGGAGAAGTGTCTTCACATGAAGCTTCTTGACAAGGGCTCTCTGTGTGTTATTCAGCACACAGCTAAATCACAAGTAAAAGTCTTAGTCATTTACTCAGTAAAAACAGTCTTGAATGACAGTGGCATTTAGGAGAGCCCACCTATCCCAATTTAGACTTACCTTAACCTTAAATTCCACCCACGTGTACCAGTTTCAAACCAGTGGGAAGCTGTGACAGACACAGAGAGGGCAACCTAAATATCAGATCCTTATTTGAGTTGCGCTAGTCTTCCTGCCTTGACTCAGTGGAGCATATACCCCCAGCCACATGAAACGCATGTCAGCCTGTGGCTTTACAGTGTCCTGCCCACAGTTTTTAAAGAGGAAACTGAATCATAACTCAAATACGGGGTCTATGGGAAAAACCTGTTAGAGGGTCGTTTTCATGCTTAGGGTAAGGCTGCATGGATGTTAATAATTCAAAATCATCCCCTTTTTTTATATTACTGCGTGCACAAATTGAACAAGAAGTGTAGTTTTTGTTTGCAAAGCTTTATGGTGAAGCATTGTTTCTACTGAAGTGCGGTTGATTCTAATAAAGAGCCTTGCAGGATGACTGGTATGAGCTTAAGTTTCTGTTTATTTTGGAAGTAGGTTGTATCCTTAGGGCATGCAGTGTTTCTCGTCTCCCTTTTGCCAAGATTATTGGGAAGACCTCACCAGAATCCTCCTCCCCAAGATCAATTTGGAGAACTGTCTCAGCATGTTTTGCTTGCACGGTATGCTCCATTTTGATGTGTGAGTGTGAGACAGTGCAGACAATCACAGTCTTACTGCAGACATAACATGTACAAGAGACAACTGTTTCTGTAGCAGTTCTCATTACGTGTCTGCCCTGCAGAAGAGAAGATTTGTGGTGATACTGAAGCATGGCGATTGTAGTTTTCAAATTTACTGGTAAATACTTAAGCACACGAAACCTTAATTACTCTGACTTTTAAATTACTCTTCATTGAGTCCTTCACAGTGATCACATGTTTTATTTTGCAGCATTTCAATTAAAAGGAGTCCCATGTGATACATTGCAACACACTGAGTGTTGTTAAGAAAAGTCAGGTCGCGCCACCTACTGCTTGAAATTGTTAACTACAACAAGCTGTTTCAAGGTTCATGCCAGTTTTAACACTTTGTTGCATCAGAACCCAAACTGGTGATGCATTTAATATAATAATCCATTTAAGAATTTTTTTTTTTTTTATTATTTAAAACAAAACAAACACTACACTGTACATTCAACAACTGCAGCAATATGGACTCACCTACACAGAAAATCAAGTATATGCAATAAACAGATTTACATATTACACAGTCATATTGTATTATGTTATACTATAACAATGGACTCATTTCTATACTTTACATACATACGCATCACAGGATAATGGAATATGTCCTCAGACTCTTTTAAGGTAGAACACTTTGATAACAAACACATTCGTTACCAAAATAAAGACTTTAAAGAATTCATATCACACTGAAAAAGAACACTTGGGTTTCCTCCAGTTCTCCCATCACATGTATTCTAATGAACAAGTGACCACTTGTTCATTAGAATACAGAAGAATTCACAAACTTCTTCTCCGGACGTTGTAAATTATGATACAATTCAAAAGGGGAATAATTAGAAATAAAGAACAACCAAATTGTGGACCGAGTCTGAAAATGGACTAAAACTGTTTGGTCATTGCAACTGTAATAACAAATAAATGAATTTAAAGAATATTACATAGAATGGAATAAAAACTGCAAGATATTGCACTTAGTTTTGCTATTATCACATTGTCATAAGCTAATATACAGTAAGCCAACTGTACATTGAACTGAAATACCTTTGTGTTTACAGCAAACACACTATTACAGCTTAATGATTGCTTCACTTCTTTGTTCTTGAATGCAAATATGCAACTGATCATCTGACAACAAAACTGCTCACATCTGCTTTGTAAAAGCACTCGAGCAAGCAGTTTTTTCTGGCTGCATGTGATGCTGCTGCAGGGCATTTGCAGGTACAGAAAGCAGACTGGTCTTTACTAGTGCGGACTGTTGACGATGCAATGCTCCCAATCCCTGGCCATTACTATCACTGTGATCATGTCACAAACCGTCCATCATGGCCAGAAGGTCATCCCCTTTGTTGCTGGCACTGGGGGACTGATCTACTGACTCTGTAAATTCACCCATGATCTTGGCCAACTCTGCATTGGCTTGCTGGTCCTGAAAGACAATATTACGCACCAATCAGAGTGTTGGATGGGTCATTGCAGGGTTTTGAGTCTCATCACGATAAATCTGGCTAGTCTGGCAAAGCCTGACATCTTAAACCAATGACTGTACAATCTTAAGCCCAACACTAAAATAAGTAACATCTAGCCCTTAGTGCAATAAAGTTTTTATCAAAGGCAGAAACAAATAGCCCATTAGTAGTTCGACTGGGTTTTTGCAGAGAAATGCCATTACTGGATTTTTTTCCCCCTGTCCGAGATATGAAGCCTTAATTCAGTCTTTTTGAAATTTACCTCTCTTGGTTCTCAGTTCAACGGGGAGGGGAATAAGGCATTTGAACTGATCTGAAATGTATCCTTTTTCACCTGCTATATGGCAGATTCTAATTTCATAAAACAGTCTAGAACCTCTATGAAATCTGTGCTCATGGCTGTTACAATGAGTCCTATAATTCAAGTGACTCCGCTTTGGGTGGCTGTGGCTCAGTTGGTAGAGCAGGTCAGCTACTGATTGGAAGGTTTGTGGTTCACTCCCTGGCTCCCCTAGTCTGCATGCCAAATATCCTTGGGCAAGATACTAACCCCAAGTTCCATCTGAGTGCGAATGTGCATGAATGTTAGGTAAAAAGCACTGAAATATAGAAGAAAGCGCTTGTATGAATGGGTGTGATTGGGTGAATGAGGCATGTTGTGTAGAGCGTTTTGAGTACTCCGGGAGAGTAGAAAAGCGCTATTATACCATTACCACGAAGAGTCCTGATCATAGATTGAGGTTTTTCAGACCTAAGGTCTGTTTTGAGACGGTGAATTTTACAGGAAAAGCAAGATGTTTATATCTGAGGGTAAAATGGGAGAAGAGCGGCACACAATCAGAGATAGAAGGGAAAGGGAAGCAGATTGTCCAAAGCATAACAAATACCAGTGTAATTTTGTAATCAGTAATCCTGGTCTGTAATCTGTTGTGTAGTTTCTGCAGCGACAACAACAATAAAGTTCCCATTGTGTCAAAAAGGACAACAATAGCGAGATTTTCAATTTTATAGTCTACCCTTGCCATTTGATGAGAAATTGCCAGAGTTAAGATTACTTAGTACCTTGGTTGCTTGGATGTTTATGACTCCATAGGAAAACTCATCAGGTCTTGATATTAATGCCTCTCTGTAACAGAATCACAGTGTTACTTCTGATTATTTCAAAGAAAATAAAAAACATTTTTCACATTTGAAATAAAAAAGAAAAATAAATCATAGATTAAATGTGACACATCACATATACATGGACACTCACTCTTCTTCTTCGTCAGTGGCAAAGAGGTTAATTCGGAAGCCAGTGTCTGTGTTTCCTGGTTTTTGAACTTCTAACCCTCCCATTAACCTGGCCAGCAGGTTCAGTTCCTCTTTGGCCAGAGGGTTTGGAGCAGTGCTGACCTGTTGACACACAACGATGTGTTAAATTTAAAAGTGAAGTTGTATGCTTTACGTTTAGAATTGTTGTGTGTGTTATTAAAATGGTCAGTTTTCACCTTCGTATGCTGAGCAGAATTTTTAGATGTGCCAGACATGTGAGTTTCCACTGGGCGGCTTATACTGTACCTACATTTATTAAAAAAAAAAAAAAAAAAAAAAAAAAAAAAAAAAAAAAAAAAAGAAGAAGAAGAAGAAGGAGAAAACATGTCAACCTACAATGGTGTTCAAACACTGATGATGAAACATCCTGTCAACATTGTAAGAATGGATTGTACAATTTTAAAGTGAAAAGGGAAATGCACACCAGGACATCTGTGCTCTCTGTTAAGTTTGGACTACTCGCAGACCAAAATTTGGTTTTTAGGGCTTTATACACATGCATCACAAGGAAATGTCAGATGATGAACATTTCAAAGCTGTGACTCACTGCTTAAGCTGTTAATGAACAATTAACAGCTGAAGCAATAAAGGCAGGTGCCTATCACTCTGACAAACATCATTAGCAACAATGAAGGTTGGAGTTTGAAAAACTAAGAACTTTCAGTGAGACATAGTAGGATTGTTAAAAAGACAAATTAACGTTGCAGTTTGAATGCAGAATGCCTTTGGGAAGATTTAACATGAAGCTGATGAGGTGATGAACTGTTCTACTGCGCTGCAACAGCTGTGCAAACATGACCACCATCAGAAGAAAACATTTCCTGTATCCTTACCACAAAACTGAGAATCAGACGTTTGCAAATCAACACCTAAACCAAACCTCGTGCATTGTGGAAACAAGTACTACAGACTGACGTTTCTGAGCTACATTCAGCAAAGGTATATGAGTAGAATAAAAGGATGGTGAGCGCACACCTCTCCAGCTGTGCAGGATATGTTGAATTTAATATGCTTTAGGCTCTTGTGGTAGCAAGAGAACAGATTTTTGGTAGAAAGAAAAAGAAATTCATTTAAGCAAATCCTGGAACTGCAAGCACACTGTAGGCACAACATTAGTTAAAAAATGTTGCGCCTAAAGCATTGTTGTGCTTTTAAATTCCTGTCGTCCTGGCTTACCACCACAAAACATTAAAGCTGCATATAAACAACAAGGCGTGTTTATATACGTACATGTTTGTGCCCAGTTTTGTGACTCTGTCACCAAAGATGTCAAAAGATCCTTCACGGAGTGCAGTGGTATAGTTTCCTCCATTATTGAACTTCAGCCTGGTGATCTCCTCACCTGTACAGCTGAATATCCTATTAAAAAAAAAATTACACACACGCACACACAGGAAAGCATTTAGTACACATGATAAAGATATTGCTTTTAAATGTTTCACACAGCAAATCCTTAAGGAATAAACATACAAGGCATCTAAAATTAGAAGTCAAACACGTCTTGAACAAGACCTCTGTAATGCAATTAGCTAAGATAAGCTTACGTAAAATCAGATTACAGTGTACAAGTAAGATGGCAAAGAGACAATATGCAAGGGGCAGCAAAAAGGGGCAGACATTAAAGTTCAATGAAAAGAGAAAGAGTATATTATCAAGGCCACTTATTTAGTCTTAGTTATTCTTTAAACTTTGGAGTGCCTGGGTCTGAAGGATAAGAGATGTTTACTGTGGTACCTTATCAAGCCAGGGACTTGTGTTGCATGGGGAACAGGACCACTGGTAGGAAGTACAAAGCGGCCATTTGAATTCTGCACTTTGTCCTTGAGGAAAATAGATACCTGCCATAGACGAAGGCACAAACACACAGAGACAGTAAACATTAACTGAACAAGCAGGAAAAAATTTGTTATACCATCTTCACAATTAAATGTCACAAATGATGACTCACCCTTATATGCATGTCTTGAAAGAAGATAAGAAGAGTTTGTCTAATCAGCTGGAATTCACCACTGGACAAAGACGTATACATCTAAAAATACATATTGATATATAAAAAAAAATTCTATAATTATATATATATATATATATATAAACTGGTGAATACATTTATGTATGCTGGTGGTACTGACAACATAGAATTGAAATAGCTAGCTTAGATGGCTTTTCTTTGTCTTACGTGGGCCTTTATAGCTTGCTTGGTTATTTCTAACCCTCAGGTGAGTTTTCTCTTGGAGAAGGCCTGAGAAGAAGTAGTGACTCTCAGTAAATCACCAGCTGCAGTATATGAGTGTTAAACCAGTTAATATGCCATGTAACTACACTCTTATAAAGAATGTCCTTGATTCCCCCCCCCCATGAGCTTTTCTCATCTTCTTCGTTTATCTTTCTGTAGTTACCCAAGCTGGGGAGCCTCTTTGCATAATACTTTTTATTTATTTATTTATTTTTAAACCATACGTATCTTGCTGCACACTGCAGGAAAAACAAATCCCCACAAGTAATGTAAAATATTTCTGGCTAAATTTCCTTGAAAAAAATGTGAAGATAGCAAAGTCCCAAATGTAGTACCTCTATAAGCTGTCGGTAAGTCTCATCAACCTGACTGAGAATGCTAGGAGTATCTTTCACAAAGTCTTTGATTGCATCCATGTGGTTGAAGGAAACAAGGAGGATGTCCTTAGGTCGTGGACAGAGAAGCACCTGATACTTGAAAGCCATGGTCATCAAGTCATAGAGCTATGAAGAGGGACAAATTCATCAACATACTGTCTTAGGCATCAAAAATAACTGCATGCTGTTGTTGAGTGATAAACAGTAGAGGGAGACATAGTATATAAATGAATGTGCCTTATGCTTGACGACAGCAAAAATGACACATTGTACAATTGTTTTATATTGTTTGACATGTAGGCAAATTTGATGTAGATCCAATGTGCATAATGAAAAGGCTGCGATACAAACATCTCGGTGTGATTTTGAAGAAATGTAACTGGTGCATGGATAAAAAGTCAATGCTTATGGTTAAAATGCCAACAAAATATTGGGAGCATAAAAGTAAATTTAAAACACACAGGCTGTATATGAATATATGATGTCTTACCTTGTCCATACTAGCTTGATTGAGTCTCATTATGGATGCGTGGGCCAACCTGTCAAACACAGTCCGTAGGGCCTTCTTGGAATAAAGCTCCTGTGGCTTGAAAAGCTCCTCCAGGAACTTTTTGTTGAACATGGTGGTGATGATGTCGTTCATAACTATTCAGACAAACAATTAAGCACAAAATGTTAATTAAGGTTAGATAAATGCGCTTCCTTTACTATAGGCTCAGAAGCAGGCAGATGAGCGCTCTACACTCTACATTGCCCAAAACGTTTATACCCAGAGCTGAAACCCAAAGACCCTAACAAAGCAGCAGACCTATTTATCACAAGTCTTACAGTCAGAGTGGAAAAAATTTGTTTTTTTTTCTCCAGGGAGGAGAGGTTTTGCCTTTTTTTTTTTTTTTTAAACAATACTTACCTTAACCAAACTTAAATT
>VURO01018920.1:50403-73357 GCA_015108175.1 Pelvicachromis taeniatus | reverse complement strand
GCCTCAGTTTCAGTGGAGCCTGAATTCTGCTTTATCTTCAGCCTCTGCTCCGCTTTTTGCTTTTGCACTGCTTTGAAGACCTGAGATCACACACACACACACACACACACACACACACACACACACACACACACACACACACACGACCAAGTGTTAGTGGGGGGCATAAAATAACACCTTCAATGTACAGAGCTGAGTTTCCAGAAGGCTTAAGTAATGCGTTGTGTGTAATGGAAAGTTTTACATTTTGTCCAACAGATATGAGTACACATTAATGTGCACAGATAATGGAGATTAAAAAAAAAAAAAACCCAGCTTCATTTATTTGCTACCTTAATGCAGAATTCTTTCTTGGCCAGCCAGCGACGGGTGGCCCGTCTGTAGTACTCTGGGGGGAAGGTGTAGGTGATGCCCAGCTGCTCACACACTTTCTCAAAGGCATCATAGCGAATCAACCGAAGGTTTTTCAAAATTTTTTTCCTTCGGTCAATGGCCATGAGCATTCGCCTCTTGCTTGCCTTATCCTAGCATCAAACAACACAGAATATTGAAAGTGAATACAAGCAGGCCAAAACAGGCTACTGTGGAACAGCTGCTTCCTTATGTCACATAAAAATAGTTGTTAATTTTAATAAACATTTTTAGGGTATGATGTAACACGGAAACTTCCGACCCTGGCCATGCTACGCATCTTTTTATTTAATGTGGGGGAGTACACAGGATATCCTGTAGCACATGCAGGCCTCACAAAAGCAGAGAGGAAATGTGGGGAGACGTATTCATACATGAAACTTCCCGTGGTAAGAGTCAACTGCTCTAGATGTGTTACGTCATTTTAATCTGTCAACCTAACAAATTTGCTGATTAACATATCTGCTTTTTATTATCTTACCTTGTGATGTTTTTGCAAATGTTCCTGGTGGTTTCGGATTTTAGCCGTCAACATAGCCACTGAGGAGAGAAAGAACAGAAGAAGAATTTCAACATCGCATAACAAATAAAAGTAGTATGCAATGTTTTATGTAGTGAACAAACTATGTGCAACTTAATCAAAAATATAGCACCTCACCTTGTACTTCCTCTGAGCTGCGGTCACTCTCATCTCTCTGGACCTTTGCAATTAGCTGTTCCTGTTTTAGCTGCAGCTTATCCTTCTGAAGATGCGATCATTATTATTAGTTATTAGTGCTGAACTACTTGTTTATGCCTCTGCTTTCCCATAATATGGCCAATCAACGTACATCAAAAAAGACAAACTTACATGACTAGCCAACTCCAGTGAAAGAAGCCTTTTGACAAGATCATCAGTTCTGTTAGCAGAAAATAAAATAGTGTTAGAAGAGTAAACAAATGAACATGTGCATGCACTTTTATAAAATAACTAATAGATATTTTGACTTTTAATAATTTTGTATGTGTTTACGTTTGAGCAAGGGGAACAGCTCCATAATCCATCTTCAGCATTGTTGGAGGAAGATCGCTGAGCTGGCTCTCAGGTCCTGGAGGAAACCAAATACTTGATTTGTTCACTCTTTAACTTATGTACATGTTTAAAAATGCTCAAATGCACATACTATGATGATATTTCCTGTTAAAATACCTGTCTTCTTTTTCTTTGCAGCCCGGGCATAATGTCTCACTGGCTGTGGAACAGCAAAGCTTCCTGCAACAGAGAAATCACATGCATCACTGCAAACATTCATGTTTAGTAGATTCAAAAGGCTACTTTCAAAATGCAGAAATGCCATTAGGGCTGATGATAATGTATAGTGCTGTGAAAAGTAATTCATCTTATGAAGAGTAATTATCTTATTTTTTTTTGCATATTTGTCCCAAATGTTTTAGATCCACAAACACACTGTTATTATAAAACAAATACAAAACCCAGTTTTTAAATAATGATTTATTTGATTTAAAGCTATTCAAACCTACCTGTCCCTGTGTGAAAAAGTAACCTGTTGAATTAAAAAAAACCCTTAAATAGAACCTGTCTGACAAAGTGAAGTGAAGCAACACATGTTGCCACGATCTAAAAAAACAAAAACAACAAAAAACACCCAAGAACACATTAGCAACTTACAAAGCTATTTCTTATTCACAAGTGGAGAAAACTTGCAACACTTGGAAAAGTGGTCATCAGTGCAGGCCTTCCCAGGACTGGGAGGCATACAAAGAGCACATCAAGAAGGTCACAAAAGAACCCAGTATAACCTCTAAAGACATGCAGGCCTCACTTTCCTCAGCTGAGGACAGTATTCATGATTGAAAAATAAGGAACAAACATAGCCTGGACAAAAATAGCATCTATGGGAAGTTCAAAGGCAAAAATCACTGCTGTCTAAAAAGAACACAAAGACTCGTCTCACATTTGATCTTGCTGATCTCAAAAACCTTTGGGGTCAGCATCACAAGCACATCATATACCAGTCAAGCTTGATTCCTGTCGCTCCTTCATTACGTGGATGATTTGCTGAAATTGAAGGAACCATGAATTCTGCTTTCTACCAGATCATCCCGAGAGAGAATCGCAGCAATCGTTTTGTGCAATGAAGTTCAAGAGCACTTGGCTTATGCAACAGGACAATGATCCAAAACGTGCCAGTAAGTCCTCCTCTGAATGGCTCAAAAACAACAACAGAAAAGACAAAACAAACAAACAAACAAACACACAATAAAACCCAAAACAAACAAGCAAAGAAAAAACAGAAAATAAAAAAATACAATGACAGTTCTGGAGTGGTTTATTCAAAGTCCACACTTAAATCCAATACAGTTGCTTTGACATGACCTTGAAAGTCATCCAATGTGACCAAATTAAAACAATTCCACAAAGACGAGTGAGCCAAAAATTCCTCCACAATGATCTGAAGGACTCATTGCCACTTATTGCAAATGCTTGATTGCCAAAGGTAACACGGTGTTCTTAGATTTAGATGAATTACTTTTCCACACAGGGTGAGACAGCTTTGGGTAACGTTTTTCTCTTAATAAATGAAATCATCAGTAAAACACCTCTCTGGGATAAATACATAATAAAAAAATTTCTGCTGAAAGCTTTGTTATCAGAAAATCATTCATTTATTATAACCAAAAAAATTAAAATCTACAGAATGATGAAACAACTCGTGAAGCTTAATTTGCGTGACTGATGAAGTGACTTAAAGGGTAAAACTAAGATAATCTTCCTAAAACGGTTGTCAAACACTCAACATAAAATGCAACTATGCACATATCAGATGGTGATAAGACAGTGGTTTTCAATATCAAAACAGCAAATGATGTGACTTCCTCTGTAACATTATGCAATTATTCAACTCCCCTTCAGTGTACAGGATACAAAACTTGGGTTAAAAAGTATTTCTTTGCTGTATTTGTCAAAGCGCTGTGGAGAGAAGTGGCCTGCAAGCCAAACAGCTCTTATTCATGCCTGTCACTGAAGGGCTGGCAGACCTGTGACTGTCAGTGCATAGGTGGCAACAGTGAGAAAGAAAAACTAAAAAAAAAAGCTGTCATATTCTAGTAGGCTTGAGGGGGGGAATGAAAGCAGAGCTTCTGTAGATGCTCCAGATATTATGATAAGAACGCAAGATCTGCATCAGATTAAGCAGCAAAGAAGTGCAGAAGGGGAGACACACAAACATTTAGGGGAGAAAAGTAGCTAAAGCACCAGACTGTTACCCAATCCTCTTTTATAGGCTTTGTGTCAAAAAATATTTGTGATATTCTTGTTTGTTTCACACCCTGTGTATGCAGCAACCCTCTGATTAGCAGCTTTGCACACGGAGGTGTGTGAAAAGAGCCGTGAGACGCTCTTCAAAGTTGCTATACCTGAGAGCTGACAAGCTATCCCGTCTACTTAGAAATTACACACAAATCACCCCCCCCCCCGACAAAAAAAAAACAAAACAAAAAACAAAAAAAACAACAACTCAGATGTCCCAGTTTTCCACACAGCATGCATTTATTGATCTGTGTGGGAGCTGAGACTGTGTGAAAAGTATGAAAAGAGAATCAAGACTCCACATGCAGATGTAACCTGGTTTGTGCACACCAGGAGATCCTTGCGCACTTTAATATTTTTAGACTGTTGCATGCGCAGGAAGTTTTTAGAAGGGAAAACGAGAAAATCTGCGACTATGGAAGCAGGACTTAAAACAACAGCCTGTGTTTACACTGCTTGGTTTTGTGTGTGGCATCATCTTCTACCTGAAATCAGCCAAACACAGTTGTACACATTTGAAACTCTAAAAATCTGTAAGAATCTATGAGAAATCCATTGGCATGGATTGGCATCCATCCAATGGCATTTTTCATAGACTCAATTAAAGAATTATAAACATATTATGAGTTTTTGTGACAGATTGTTTTCAATGACAAGTAGCGGAGCAGCTCACGAAACACCTGACAACAACTTCACACTGACTTGGTGGTGTGGGGAGAACTCTGTGATAGAGATGTGCATTGCGAACGGAGGCTGAGCGAAGCCGATTACAACACTATAGTGCACATTATGGAGAAAGTCGTTTCAGACGTCAAGAATGCGCTCTTTCCGCTTATCAGGGTAACACGCAGCTCTGCCAATAGTGCCGCCTGCCGTTCGTGTTAGCTAATTCCCAAGAAGACCTGGCGGAATTACGAACTGCTCACAGAAACACACGTTTTGACTGATATTTACCTACAAAGCAGATAAGCATCCCTTGGTTTTGTCTTCTCCACACTTACCACTTATCACTTTTGGTCCTAGCGGTAAACTCGACCTGTTCGTCCACGGTTTGACTGATGCAGCACAACAAAGAGCTGCCGAGCTTTCCCGCAAAACACCAGCTGGGAACTTGAGGACTGCCCTCAGACCTACGTTTGTGAACATGGCTCACAGTATAGATAACGAGGAAGGAGAATAAACTGTCTAAAACTAATGAAAAATGTGTCCAATAATCACACTCGACCCCTAAATGAGGATCGCCATTTTGGTTAGACTAAACTAGTCGAGCAACGAATGAAAGACACTGTACTAGGCTAAAATAACAATCCCGGAGCGCATCGATAAAAACGATTGTAAAACGAGTTTTGGTCTTTCATCAATACATTTCATTATTTTTTTCCCAGTGACGGTTGTTTGGTTTAATAACTGAAGCAGTCACGGTTAATGTGAAGTGCCCCCCCACACACACAATTATTAAAATTACTCTTAAAAACCTCTCAAAGCGGCAAAAAGAGCACTGATAATAATAACTTGTCAATTTATAACTGCTGACATACAATGTTGTGCAAAACTCCTAAAACACCACCCGTTTCTTTGCTAGGAAAAGGGGAAATTGTTGTATTGAAACGAGGAAATATAATATATAAGTTAAAAACAGAGTTTGTGTAGTGCTAAATAAATCATTATTTGGCATGACCACTTGCATTCTTTAACACAAGCATGACTCTCTTCAGCAAACTTCCTCGTAGTTTTGAAGTATTCTTCAGGAATAACTTTCCGGGCTGCCAGAAGGACATTGGGTGCCTTTTCTTTCATTCTCTGTCAAGATGATCCCACACTGATTCAATAGTGTTGCGATTTGGACTTTGGACAGACCAATCCATGACTAATGTTGATCCATTGTCTGTTTAATTTCTATGCAGGTATGCTTTTTACTGCATTTTTCAGTGTGTTTGGGATCACTTTCCAGATGGTATTGTACGGTGGATCAAAGTCTGATGGTACATTTCTCCCACTAATTTTGACAAGAAATGCAGCTCTGAACCGGGATGCAGCGTCAATTTTCAGTACTCTCTCCTGACCTCCTATTAAAGATTCTTTGAACCCGAAATTTCACATTTGGATTCACCACTCTACAAGATTAATTTCCACTGATTTTCAGTCCACTTCTTCTCTAATTTAACATAACATTACTTTTGTAATGTAACTTTTCTCCCTATATCCCAGAGAGACTCTAAAGATGTGTCCAGTCTTTGTGAGTTTTTTACCCCTATTTTTTAAGAACATGACTGTCAGATGCTGGTTGTCTGCTGTAGATAGTTTTTAGGCCTGACCCTTCTTGTTTTGTCCTCCTATAGTCAGGTTTCTTCTGATTTCTTCTAAAAGTTACACTGATATGCCAAGTTTTCATCCAAAAATTCTTTGGGAATCATCTTGTTGGTGCAAAAATACTATTTTATGCTGGCGAAATTAACATTTTTCATATATTAAACTAAACAAAGGGAAACAAATTATATGTTTTGCAACAAGCTGTTAGAAACAAAGTGCCTAAATATACTGTTTGAAACTGGTTCTCTGTTAAGTTGTCTGTTACAGACAATTACTGTTGCTAATAATCCAGTCCCATTAAACAACTTTTATAAATGAATCTATAAATCGGTTTATGTGACATTTCTGAGGAGTTTTAAGTGAACTAGCAAATTTGTCCCGCTAACTTTAGAGTAGCATGATGCTTTTTGTCTGGTAGCGATAAATAGCAGTAAAATATTAAACAATATTCATGTTATTTAAAATATTTTTAAGGTGTAAAACATTTAATCACATAATTCACATGTAATCCACAAAAATATAATCTTAACAATATAGATTAAAGTAAAAAACCAAACAAACAAACAAATAGAAACCTCTGCAGAGGTTTTACAAAGTACACACAAACTTTGCAATGATAATCATTAAATATCAACATGATTTCTATCAGCTTAAACAAATCTAGTGAGTAGCCATGTCATTTACAGCTGTTTGCGCTGAGCTAAGTTATCACCGTAAATTCATTGCACATACTTAAATCCATGTAAGCCTCCAACAAAGCCGTTATACTTATTATTGCCAATGTTCTTTTAGTCATTTTGAGTATCATTCATGGCTAACGCTCGTAGAAAAGGAAAGTCATCCCAAAGACTTTCTGGGTCTGCCACTTCTTCGGGTCCACAATCATGGCTTGGCCCAAAAAAATGCTGCTCCTCTGTCATCCCCCCTGGTGCTAGATTCTGGTAACACTTCGGAGTGAAAGTTTCCTCTGTTTCTAAGAGGGGCTGTGTAGATTCAGAACGCAGGTAGACATGAGGCTCTTTGGGCGGTGGGCTGTTACAAAGACCAGAGAACACCACAGTAGCATAGGGAACAGAGTCACTGTTTGAGCCAGAGTATTCGGTGATGAATGGCGAACCACAAATAGACTCTCCAAGGTCACTGGTCTCTTCTGCACTGTTTATCCAAAGGTCATCCTCCTCTTTGCTCAGTTTCAAAGAGATGTCCGGAAAGCTGAGGTGGGACAAATATATTGGATTGGGCTCCTCGCTGTCACACGAAGGATGGGTATACTGCAAGTGAAAAATTAAAAATCATGAAAACGATTTAAATATCCAACATTAGAAATTAATATCAGTTGAAATGTTCTAAATTTAGTCTCCTGTTATTTCCGTTTTGGCTTTCACCAGATCATGATGAAGACCTTAAACAGCCTCTTTATCTGTTAAATGAACCTCCATGTTTAGCGGGTATTTGTTAAATTGGTCTTAATTTAATTGAAAAGCACTGTAAACTAAAACAACAAATTAACGGGGCATTAAACCAAATAATGAGAAGGAAGAAGCTAAACTGTTCCTGCAGAATTTCGCAATCATTTCCTGTAGGGTTCAGTCTCTTCACATTCTACATATTGCTTTGTTGCAGACTTTTGCAGCTTTAATCAAAAACATTTGTCAGAAAGAATCTACAAACGTATAAAAGCATTTCTGTTTTGCTCTAGTGGATGTCCACTTTCCACACCTGTGTTGATTCTGAAGCCCATCTTAGGACAAAGCTGTTAGCTGGGTCTGGAACAACTGGCCAAAAAATCCCCTTAAGTCTTGAAATAAAAAAAAAAGCATTAGTGTAGCATGTTAAGAATAAACAGCATTATAGCTTCACAGATTAAACAGTATGAGCACGATCTTACCTTTCATGTTTGGAGAAACAAGTCAGGACTATGAAAACAATCAGCAATGACAGTCCAAAAAGTGATCCAATTAGAATGATGGCACTAGCGACCTCATCTGAGAAAAGAAAAACACGTAATGTCACGTCTGATCATATTCTGTTCGTGTTGATTTTCTCAGAAGAAAAAATGATGGTACTAACCAAAGGGCTGAAATTCAAAATGAACTGTTGACCCATTCAGGCTCCCACCGCATGTGCTAACCATCAAGACAGCTCCATGCACACTGGGGTCTTTAAGGATCACGCTTCTTTTTTCTCTATCTACACTGACAACTGAAGAACAGTCACACATTAGAGGGGATCAAGTACTTAAAATATCCTATACACTATACCAGAATAAAGGCATTTAACTTACCGTTAACTGGTCCCTTCTGATTCCAGTAGAAGACTGTGTAGTCTTGGATCTTTCCATTTCGTTGATCTAATGGTATTTCATCCCAGGTAATCGTAATATCTGAATTCCAGGTCTTTTGAAAATGTAATTTTGGAACCATGGATGGGGCTTTAAAAAGAACAACATCACGAGTAATTAGTAGAACTACAAAGAGATTTTAACCATTAGACATTATATTAGACAGCTCAGGGTTTTACTACTATAGGCCAGTAAAAATAATTATTAATTTCTTTCCACAAGAGGGCATTATTTCATCATGTATCAGCTGTTCTGTGAAAGATTATAAAATATATATTCAGTAAGTCAACACTCTTCTGACTACTTCAAAGTTGCGGGAATCTGGCTCACACCTCTGCTCGCTTGTGTGAGACTCTTTGTGTCTTGGGTGACTTACCCTTTTCTCTCAAGTAGGCATTAAATGTCTTAGGAGGGCCTATCCCATCCGTAAACCTTGGATATACAGAGATCCCATAGGGCTTGTAGGGCTCAAAGCTGCCTGTTGATGAGTGAGAAGAGGTTAGGGTGGATCATTGCCCACAAGTGTCTAACAGTGTGTAGAGGCAGGTTAAGCACAGGAAAAAGAAGATCTTGCACAAGAGTGATCGTGCGAATTCTTGTTGTAGAGGTTAATCATCTGATTAGGAAAGCCAAAGATACTTTAAAACATACCTGTTATAATAGTGCTGGACTGGTTTTGGCCAGCAATTTCAAACTGGATGTGAGAGAGGCCTGTTTTTAACAAAGGTCTCCATTTCACCACATAATCGATGAGTCCTGGAGAATCCATGCTTTTCCACTGAACAAGAAATGAATTGTTCCCATATGGGACTGCTGTGGCATCTAATACCACAGGATGATCTACAGACAGAAAGAGACCCACATTGTATACTACATCTCATATGATATGATACATTAATTTGTTTCCCGAGTGTGTTACCTTTACGTTTGTAAATCTGAACTACAGTGGAAGAAGATGTCCCTGCTGCATTTACAGCCTTTAGATACATTTTCTTTATATTCCTAGAAAGACTGAAGATACAGTAGTTCTTCCTTGTAGAGCACACCTTTCTCTTTTGCACCAAGACGATATATGACACATTTTGGCCATTGGCACAAAATTCTTTTGATGGCTAAAAAAAAAAAAAGGAAAAAAAATGTGAGGAGGTATTTTAAAAGACGACCTCTCATGCTCCACCAGAACTATAAGACAAAATGTATCAATTTGTGACAGGTGTCAAGCAATGCGTGTGATGTGTGCACCTTCCAAAACAAGCTTATGTTGAGTTGTTTTAGCAGGGGATCCTCAGATATCTCCATCCACGAATCTAGGCGTCCAGCGGGAGCTAAAAAGAAAGAGTCACCTGTCAGCATGTCGCATGTCAAAAGCCTGCACTTCTCCTTTTACTCTTTAGAAAGTAAAACTTTTCCATAACAGACAGGTTTATGGATTCACTGCAACAAAGCTCAATGGATCCTGTGCTATGGAAAAAAGTAATGGCAGATGCAGAAGATGACATTAGCATATATTGAAAAGACTTGGAAATGGAAGAAAAGGCAATAGATTGGGAAATGGTTAACTGACTGATGATGTCAGTCTGAATGATCACAGGCTTACCACTCTCCAAGGTGACACCAGACTGGCTGCTGCTCCATTCACTCCAGGGGCTCTGCTGGTATCTGACTCTAATCTGTGCAAAATACCGAGTCCAGTGCAGGAGGTGACACATGTCCACAGATGTTTTAGCATCTTGAACAAAGACCTGACATATGTTTCAGAGACACAAAATGTACAAACATAAGACCTGGCATTTCCAATGTGAACTTCAGGCAGGCAATGTCAGCATTTGGATGTCTATAGCTACTGGATCAAATGTTTGGAAAGATACATTTTCAGTTGATATCAACAAGGGGTTGATTTTGTACTCACTGGGCCATTCCACTGGGTGCTGTCAACAGACTTAAATTGGTATTCCACGTTTAATAACCTACAAGTCTGGAGCCAGGCCTGGTGTGTGGACAAATTCCAGTTCAGCCTCAGGCAGCCATACTTTTCAGGAATCACTTGAATTTTAACAATACTGGGTGGGTCAAATCTAGCTGAAATAGTGACAAAAACAAGAGCGTGCATCAATACAACTTAGTACAATATAGCAAATTTAACTTGAAGAATGCTAAATAGGAAAAAAACTAAACAAAATGTTTTCCTTACCCGAACTAACAGGTTCTAAAACGAGTGGTGCTGAGGTTGTCTCTCCAAGTTCATTCACAGCTTTCACATATATCTTCATGTCATAAAACAAAGTAAATTCAAAACGAGGGATCGTATAGTGATGGACTCCTTGTGGCAGTTCATAAGAATAGTTTTCATTTTCAGCCCTGAAATGATCAAAATTACATTTTAAGAAATACAGTCACTCAACCTCAAATACAAAGCATAAATGACACTCCTGATACCACTATGATATTTATTGTTTGACCAGTCTTAAATTGTAATCCATATTTTGTATATTTGTAGTTGTATTCCATATTTTACACATTGTTACCATATTTCAGTATGGAGGGAATACTGTGTGGGCAGGTGGGTTTCCCTCTGCCCAGGGTCCCAGCTACAGGTGATGGTGTTAGGGTTGGTGAGGTTTGTCTGACAGGTGAGGTTTTGTGGTACTTCTGGTGGATCTAAAGGTAAAAAGAAAATGAAAGTGATTTTTTAAATGCAGCTTTCAGGGAAAGGAATTTAATTTGATCAGTGTACAAAAGAATCGCAAATGTTTCTCACATCCAGCTCGGATCTCCACGCCTGCGACTACTTGAGGAGGAGAGGCTTGGATACAGCAGGTGAGGATTGCTCGGGTGTGATTGAAGTTCGATATAACAGCCCTGGAAACCCTGCTGCTCTCACTGGCTTCAGGACTGCTGGGAATAAGCCTATCATCAAGGCGCCACTCTATATGAACAGCTTGTCCAGTGACCAGAGGGCAGTCCTCTTTGATGACACATTTAGCTGTCACAGGGGATCCCAAAGGTACCACTGAGCTGGATGTGTGGACCTTTGCACATGGCTGTATGCCATCCTCTAAAAATTACAACAACAACAAAAAAAAAGAAAGACATAGGACGTAATGTGCACCTTTGTTAAGATGGTTTTTTTTGTAAGTGTTTAGTCTTTTACTAGGTAAAATCTCCAAGGCAAAGCGCACAAAATGATAGTAAGAATTGTCATCATAATTGCTGGTTAGGTATTTCCATTTTATTCCGACACCTACACTCACCATTTCTTGCTCCGTTCACAAATGTCACCAGCATGACAATCACTGACACCCATTTGGATATCATGATGATAAAACCTGTTAGGCAGCCAAAATGAAATGCATTATTGGTAAATTACCAACTTTCATGCTCTGTCAAAACAATATTTGTATTGTTATTGCTTTCCAAGTGACAAGGTGCATTGTGTGAGGGAGGAATTGAGAGTGATAACGCTTGTCGCTTCAAAAGACATCATCAGCGTGGTGTTTCGAGGGTCTGGATGTGATCTCCATAATGCATAATATTTCAGTATACACACACTGTGCATCTGCTGCCTCCCTGATCTCCAGCAATAAAAAAACAAAAAACATGCTGTGCTGTTTACGTTTGTGGAGCGCAGAACAACACTGAGCACTGACACTTGACAAACTCAATAAATAAATAAATAAAAATAAAATAAAAATATAAACACATAAATAAAAGCCAACACTCATGGCATCTTGGGGTCACATTTCTGCAACACTGCACTGCAGAAGTGGCATTTAAAGCTCTGCTTGCTGAAAAACAAAACAGATAGCACCCGTAGATGTCTCTATCATATTTACATTGGTACACTGTTAAATAAAAACTCTTTCTAAATACATACAACATATGGATTTTGTTGAGCATGCAATAATAACAATAATACCTCAGTCACATAGGTATGGTTGCATTCCCCAGCAAGTTGGTGAATAGTTGCTGGCTGTCACCAGGTGAAACCCCCAACGAACTCCAGCAGCTCGAAGACACTTTGTTTTTTAGTGGACAGTGGTTACCGGGGGGGGGGGGGTCATTGACCAATTTCTAGTAAGGCTTTAGCAATCAGTTTCACAACAACTGGCAGCTCCCACCAACCACCAGTCAAAACCAGTCACATTTTTTCCCACACGACTTGTGTTTGCTAGATGGTTGCTGACTGGTCTGACGTAAACAAAATGGCTAGAGTCAAAGTATTATAGTGACATTCCTATGACCAGGAAAACAAAAAAAATCAGTCATCATCCAGTCACTACACCGATTCTTTTTTTTTTTTCTGTCTGAGCTTGATTGCAAAGTTGTGGAGACAAATAATTTTTGTATACAAAAACAGTTTTTTGTTGTGTGACTATAGTAAAATGAGAACTGGTTGGTAAAATTATGGTAGCATTTCTCAAACATACTGCAATTTTTATATAAAGTGCAACCTTGCTCTTTAGTTCGAGAATCAGTTAGGGAACTCACCATTACACAGAAGTTTAAAATCCACAGAAATCTTTGTTCTGGTTTACAAAGCACCGCCCAGACATGCCGTCACAGCCTGTATCAGTATCTCTGCAACTGTAAGGTACTGTGTGGACGAAAAGACAAATAGTTTAGAGTACTAAAGCAATTAGTAACGGATTACCCAAGTAAAAGAAAACAATGGAATTAAGTTTTTCAATGGCATTAAAATGACATTTAATTGAATTGTATAATGAACACCATTACATTTTGACTTATGAGACACTCACACGATCACATGTTTTACAGAATTCAGTGTATGTACAATAAAACAAACATTCAAAGCAATATTTCACATGAGAATGGTGGTTTTCTTACTTGAAGATCAAAATATTGTGTTCAGTGCATGAAAGTATTGTTATAAATGTTTAGCAAAATTGAAATATTTATTTCTGGACATTTGAATTTTGGGCAGGTGTCACTTCATCTTATAAAATAAAATACCAGATGGCAATGAAAGCTTGCAACAGATAAACTGCATTACGAGGCAGTGGAATCATAAAAATGTGCGAGTAGAGTTTTAAATTCATTAAACACAAGCAATGCAATAGTAAGGAAACCTTTTGGGAATCATCTAAAATTATGCCAGATTATTTATTATTGATTCCCTTATTAATGTTTTCATCAGATGTGCATTTCACACTGACATGCAGTACTGTGCAAAAATCTTGAATCACCCCTTATTTCTTTACATTCTCTGGAGCCATATTTTCTTGTCATTTTTAAAGTGGTCAAGAACAGCAGCCCTCCGGTTTATTCTCTGTACATTGGCTGCTTTTTCACCAATTTTCAGTTCAGTGGATTCATATACTGTTGTTTAAGCCACATCAGAATTGGTCCCAATGAAACAGCAGCTATCAAGAAGCCATTCTTAAGGAAGGCAAACAGGTAGAAAAAGCTTAGGTGTGCCAAATAACACACAAAGTTGACTGAAAATCAGTGGCAACTGCCAAGTATGTAGGGTGGAATCCAAATGTGAAATTTTTGGTTCAAATCGTTGTTGGTGTGTACGGCGGTGGTCAGGAGAGAGGTACAGCCGTCATCTGTAAAACACACTGGAGGTTCTGTCATGGTTTGGGGCTGTTTTCCACCAGGGAGGTTTGAATCTTGTCAAAACTGATGGCACTATGAACACAGAATAACTGTCAAAGTTTGTTCCACCATATAATACCATCTGGAAAGCATCTGAGTGGCAGTGTTTTCAGTTTTTAGCATAACAATGATGACAAACACACTGCCAATGCAGTAAAAGCATGCATGGACTGACCTCCCCAGAACCTGAACCGCAAAATTATTGAAGCAGTGTTGGATCATCCTTGCAGAGAATGAAACAACAGGCAGTCAAGGTTTGAACAAGAGTTTTTAATTTTCCTCAAGAAACCTGGAGAACTTTTTCTAAAAACTACTTTAATCACAAGAAAGCATGCCTATGTGAGTTCAGGCTGTTTCAAAGAATAAAAATGGTCATCAAGCTTATTTTTGTTAACTAAAATAAACATGAAAAGCAGACTTTAAAAAGAGAAAGGAAAATAACTCAAATGATTTTGTGAATTTGAAAACTAAAATACAAAAAAAACACAGGAAATCATTTGTACGAAATTCATTATTTTTGATAGAAATTCTATTACAACTTGCCTGTTGAGGTTTTGATTGGTGTGTTTATTAAGACTGTGTCTACAAGATTGTGTACACAGCTTTGATTGTAATCCCCTCCATACATTAACAATTAGAAGGAAACTAACAATGAAACTAATAAAAAATAAGTCAAACTAAACTGAATTAAAAACAGAACGATAGCAAGACATCATATAAATGTTTGTTGTGTGATAGTAGATATCAATAACACCACGAGTTGTTCCAACTTTAAAATTGGTTGGGTTGAGGTCAAGGTCACAGCATATATGAAAATCAGAAAAAAACTTTAAATTACCCACAGTTTTTTATGGATTGTCTTTAAACTTCAAAGCAATATACTAGGTCTTGGGGGACGTGAGTAACTAGATTGGCTAAGCATTTGACCGTGACCTTCATTGTTAGCCCCCGAGGTCAAAGCTGACCTGGAAAACAAATATCAAGACACTATATTGATTATAACATATCATCGCACGGAGAGAGCTGCACAGTAGTCTTTTTATTTATTTATTTATTTATTTTAATCGATGCCATATAGTTTTTACAGTTTATAGCAGCTAAAGATTTTAGCCAATTCTACTCCAATCATACAGATAAAGATAATAAAATCAGTATATAATGTACAAGGTCATAGGTCAAAAGTCAAACATCAGTGGGTTGATATGAAAGCAGGGTGCCGTTAGCATCTCGTGATAAAAGGTTTTCGTATAACCTCTGCCCTTTATCGGAGTTCTTTGACTGCACTTGTTTGAATTGATTTTGCCATGTTTACTGTATTTCAGTGTATGCTTGCATGTTTCAAAAAATCACTGCAGCTATTGTCCTAGAAAAATATAAAGAAATAAGTGATGGGGAAAGAAATAAGACATTTGCACAGTGCTGAATGTGTGTGCGTGCATGACTCACTAACATACAGACATCTACCCAGAACCAGTAAATGGTACAGCATTGAGAAACTTCCTGTGGTCTTGTAACACTCAACCTGCCTGTTTCTGAGAACAAGCTGAGAAACTCACAGTTCCTCAGGTTAACATGTAGTACGCGCACAACATCAAGCCACTGTTCAGAGTTCAGTTCAATTTGTTCTGTTGGCTAAAGACACAAATTATTAGATTTTCACTATCCTAAGCGTTTCTGGTGTAGAATAACATTCATCCTTTGCCCAGAAATGTTATGTTCGTAGTGTCAGTGTAACACCTCCATAAGATGAGGAAGTATAACCTAAAATTTGTATAATTTGTAACTATCACTCAAATGGTTAGATTCCTGCCCTCAGTCCAAAATAACTATTTGGTGAAGACTGCGTTTTGCAATAAGAGAGAAATGGAATTTTCTCCCCGTTTCTTATCAGCACTGTGCAAAAAGGCCCCCCATTTCCCCCTGCTTTCCTTTTTAGAATTTCTGCTTACTACTAATAGGTAATTGCCTGTGGCTCTGACAAAAGGCAATTGAAGGAAAGACAGAGAGAGTGAGCGAGAGAGAGGAGGTGGAGAGCAGAAAAGCGTATTAGACTTGGAGTGTATTTTGTCAACAACACAAAATGACATACTTAAAATAAAGGCAGAATAAATGAAGTCCGGCTATTCTTTGTGTTTCGGCCAATTATGTTCAGAACATATAGATGAGAATACATTATGTAGAATTTACTTTCGTGTCTCGGTGAGTCATGTCTCCATGTTAAAAGAAATGTTTTGCTATAACTTCTGCAGATTTCCTTTCCTGTTGCTGTTGAGGGTTACAGAACGCCCACGTTTTGGATTTGGCAATATCCCTCACACATTGCAAAGTGTAATGACAGACTCACCACTATTTCCCCTTTTTGGTTTTATTTCTCACACTATGCAGTGTGTTTTGAAAAGAGATTTAAAAGGAGTTAAAGTATTGATTTGTTTTTTTCCTATCTGAACTTCATTAATCGTGGATGTTAAGATACACTGACCTTTTATGTAGGCAGTATCTAAAATCCCAGACTGATTGAATCAATCTTATTTGCTTCCAATTTTCAAATGGTCAGAGCAAGTTTTTCATACAATAAAACACTGGTGCCCCAGTAATGAGCAGAAAACTACAATCATAGTTAAAAATATTGCCAAACTGTAGTGTTTAGATCTTGAAAAAGAAGGCGGTTTTAAAAGACATTTCACCTCTAATGGAAGACATTTCTTCTGTTTTGAGATGTGAAACAACTTCAAAAAACCAAAAAAAGTCCAGTCGCCTTCTTTCTCAAGCTCTTAATGCAATGAGTTGGATGACTGAGAACCTATGCAGACATTGCCGTATTGTACTAAATCTAACAAAGGTTAAGGTGAAAAGACCTTTGTGCGAGGATCTAATAACTTATTTTTAAATGTTTCAAATGACATGCCTCAAGTACTATAAAGCACTATCTTATCTTAGTATTGCTTATTTAATCTGAAATATATTAAGAGTGTAGTGGAACTATTAGGTATTAAACTACAAAGGATGATAAATGTCACATTTACAATACAGAGAGACCAGAAAATCCAATTAAACACAGATTAAAGATGATTTTTTTTAATAAGTTGAGTGGTCCATAACTTACATGTAGATGAGGATGCAACTACCTAGCTTTAACCTCATTCAGAAACAAGTTTAGGAAAGTTTTCCATTTCAATCTGGCACAAGTATCAAAATGAAAGAAGCAGCAAATTGCTTGATGTGAAGATAAAGGAGAGCCATCAGAGAGGCTTGCCACTCACCACACAGCAGCTGCAGCAGACCCAGAAAGACAAGAGGCTCTTATCAGCCCTGATAGCACCAGATGAAACAGTGTGGCTCAAAGTAGCTTAGATTTGAGGACGTGTGTGTGTGTGTCTGCCAAGAAGCAGCACAGGCAGCAACATCCTTGTTTTGCATTTGTGAAACTGTTATTTTCCAAGAAGAAACATGTGACTGATGGGGCCCAGTTATGGGAAGAAAGAGTGGGGAGTTCACATTACTCAAATTCAAAATTTTAAAAGCTCAGCAAAAATTCTTTACAGGTGATTTTGGCAGTTTAATTTCTGTAATAATAATATGTATACATCGTTTTTGTTAATGGAGTAATTAGAACAGTCATTATATCTCAACTTATAGCTGTGAAATGTCAGCTGAATTGAATTTTCAGTACTTTCCCAGAAGATGTTAATACAGCAGCTGTCAAATGTCCTTCAATAGCACTCCAGGGAGTCTTCTCGCAAGAAGGATGTGATAATTCTGGTTCAGGCTGACCCCTCTGTGTTGTGTGTGTGACCTTTGAAGTAGCTTCAAAATGCAGTCATCTCCCTCTCCCAGCCTGTCTAAGGCTTTGTCAGCATGGTAATAGAACAAGCTCATAAATGGGATTGTAAACTGTGCCTTGACCCCCCACCCCCCCAAGGGCACTTGAAACTAGTTGCCATATCACGATTATTAGCTTATTAAATTCTAAAATGAATCTGTGGCTTAGGTCTCATTTCACTGCATGCAAGGAGACCCAGCAAGCTCACCCACTCAACTTTTAATCTAACAGCTGCATCCCTGCACGGTCACTCTCCTGCCCTCAAAAGCATAATGGAAGCTAACTGTTAATCAAGAAGCCACTGGAGGAGGAATTAAATCCACGCACTGGTAGGTTTTAGGGTAGGAATCAACCTGGAAAAAAGAAAAGCAGGCATTAATTAAAAACACATTAACTGGTTATCATGAGCTGACATATTTTGCTTGATCTCTTTTTTCCCTAATCAGCAATAACGAACCAAGCGTTTGCCATCCACCGGGTATTACACGCTATGTTTCAGTGAGCGGTAAAATTAGCTGAGGGCCCCGAAGCCAAGTTGAACTGATGAAGCTTTGCTAGGTTTGACTACGGCTTTGTCCGATGCTTAATAGAATGCCGTCTCCTCTTTAGATTCTCATTCATTAGAAATGCGACTAACCCAAATTAGACACTGCTGTAAAGATCACCTCATATCTGTCTGCTTCTATACAGTGAATTACTATAAGTTAACTGCAGTCACCACTGCTGTAATTGTGGACTGTGCTATAATCGTGTATATATTCATATTCTATAGTCAATTATAGAAATATTGAATATTGCCCTCTGTTACAAGAGTGACATCCCACTACTGCACTCAGCCTAATAAGTCAAATTCAGCATTCTTTACCACCAGTTATGTAAAATACTGATTGCACCGATTAAGATTGTCGTTGCCAAAATTATTAGATTTTTGTTTCATTAAACGCAACATAACCCTAATTACTGATGGCACACAAAACTACCATTTGCCAATGAACAAGCAGACAACATTATGGTGGACTGCTTTGCTGCGTTAAAGATGAGGATGCTTACACTCACGCACTCAATAATGAATTCTGCATTTTATCAATAACTGACTTACAATAAATTGAGGCAATAAGGCCAAAATGAAAGTACAATGGGAAGTGAACTTCTGAAAGAAGGAAAGGCTTAGTCTAAGCCCAGATCTGGATCCCCAAAAAATGTCGTAAGGGGATTTCAAATGGAAAGTACACGCAAGAAAACAAAAATAAAAGTCAATTAAAATACTGGAATATTTTCACTCTACATAGAAACAAATAAACGTTAAAAAAAACTCAAAAAAGTAATTCTTGGAGCTGCAACTCTAGAAAAATACTACAAAAATAATGAAAAATTTATCATCATGTAAAAAATAGATAAATGTTTTGTAATTAAAAGAATCATTTACTTTTTTTAAAATTAGATTTTGTTAATCTTCTGTAGCTTCAACATTCAGGTGATCTTGTGTAGTCTTGCAGATGTTCCATGTAAATAACTTCATTGTCCAGGTGAGGTGGTTTTTCCTGCTTCAGTTTTTTAGCCTGTCGCATATCCACTGGTGATCAGGTCAACTGCAGGGTTGTCAGCTGGAACCACCGTTCATAGATATTTGCCCACTAAACCAGTACATCTTCCAGTGGGGGTCTGGTAGCAGACTGGGGACATCTTGCAGCCACCCCCTGCAGCTGCCTTCAATGGGGTGCCGTCCCTCAGTCGATGTCATTTTTCTGCATCCAGTAGCTTCCTTTCACAGCTTTGTTTCCCCAGTGCCTGGGTGGTTTTCCTCAGGCTTGCGCCTATACATATACCTTGCAGCAGCTGGACTGTTGTCTTGCCCAAAAAAGGCCTGGCACCCAATTATCAGTTGTGTCTTGTCATAACTGGTAGCATGATCTGGTACCTGCAGCCCATTTAGGTTTCACAGGTAGTTCCTCCAGGATGCCACATCAATACAAGCCATTAGAATTAACTTTGCTGTGTTTCTGAGCAGACAGCTCAGAGGAGTCTCCTAAGTGTTTGTTCCAGGTACCTGGACACAGGGAGTTACAAAAGGAAAGTGTAAAAGAGCTGTAAAAAGCTGCAGCAACAACATCTGCTCCTTTGTGTGAGGATACACAGGACATACCCTGCCATTGCAAAATGATCTCCACTGGATCACTTATGTCTACATGTCTGACCAACAGCATCCAACATCGTTTAGTTAGGCTTTTACTCACAGCCCAGTACAATGCAAATCAACACCAAAACTGGCAGGTCCACTACTGGCACCCAATTCTCTTCACAGAAGAGAGCAGGCTTACACAGTTTTTGTTGTTAGGGAATGAATGGCCATCATCCACTCACTGGATTTGTTCCCTTTTCATTTTTATCATCTGCCATTCCACTGTGACATATATTTTCATGTGTTAAAAGTAAACATAAGAACAATTTGGGTCTAGAGACTAGCAAAAAAATATAAAAATGTGTACAAGAACTTATTTCTACTTGAGAAGTCAATATTTGGAGTAGCTTTTGAGGCTACAGGAACAAAATCTCTATATTTTTGTTGGATAATTGACTGAAAAATTTTTATTTTCATGGAAACCACTAGTATTTATAGATTTTAAAACAAACATCTGAATGATGGTTTGAAGTTTGTGTAGGAGCTGTTTATTGTATCATTATGTTATTTACTTGGTAAATAACATAATGATACAATAAGTAGTGGTAGCTTTTGGTTTTACTTCCTATTTTTACATTTTCTTTCTTTTGGATTTTCTGCCTACCCTTTTTGTTTCACATGTGCTTAATTAGTCAACCTTATTCAACTTCTTCTACTAACCACTTCTTTTAAGTCCGTGTCTTGTCCTGCTGTTGTTTCTTTCCACATAGCTTTTTATTTCCCAGCTTATTGGTTTGTGCTGTGATTTCCATCTCTCTCTCTCTCTCTCTCTCTCTCTCTCTCTCTCTCTCTCTCTCTCTCAATATATAGAGATATAGATAGAAAGAGATGGATGTGTGTGCGTTCTTTGTACCTGATTCGGCTATTAAAGCTTATTTTTTGTTGCCCTTGTACCTGACTGTTGTATGTCCCACATTTTTGCATGCTTTTGAACTGAATCACAACACTGGGTATAAAAAGTCCACAATATCTGTTCTTTTTAATTATTTATTTAAAGGGCCTATTATAAATTATTTTTCAAAGTGATCTACCTCCAGTCCATTTGTATAATTCTACCACAGCTTCAAATCATTAAAATAAAAACCTCCAGAAAAGCAGAACACATTTCATTCTTTGAAGAAGAGGCTGAAAGAACTAATGGAACTGGGAAAAAAAAAACTAATGCAAAGAATAAAAGGATAGGCATTCAAAAAAAGATATCTTTGTGTTAAAAAATATAACAGCCATGTTGTTGCTCTGAGACTCAACTTAAGTGAAATGCTAATGACACTATACTTGCATGTTCACACTTCCTGATATTTCAGTGCTATTCAATGCTATCCTAATAGTAAGCAGGTATGTTTACCATATTTGCAAAATTTTAGAATTAGCACAAAAATACAATTGGATTTCAAATGAGTAGAAGAAAATAGATGGATTACGTTGAACTAAATAAACCAAAGGTAGACTTGACAACCTTGATGCTTCCTAAATTGTTCATTATCCCTGTATAATCTACAATATTATGAGTTATTTTTTGCTAGCGTGGCTTGAACTCAGCTTGCTACACAATTAAGAGCAGATTTGGTAGGTAGGATTTGTGTCAATGTTTATTTTATACCCAATATAAATCTCTGTATCTCTGTTGCCCCAGGTTCCTTAGGTATACTCATAGGCATAACTGCCTTTTATTGTTCCTGGTCTTTGGGGGTCAAACACGATGATGGCGTTGATAGCCAAATGAGAGTAGTTAGTCAGTCTCAGGCTTTTTCTTTCTCATGCTCTCTCATTTGCTTTGGAAACGTGATAATCTGGAGGACAGTTAGGTTCCTGATTTTGCACTTTGTGGTATAATCAGAGTTGTTTTGGAAACAGTGACACGCTGCTCTATCACATGCCTTATAGATGTGTAAATTACTTAGAGAACTTTTTACAGAGGGCACCATCATTGAGGAAGCACTGGACTTCCTGCACAATTCAGGAGTCCAGCTGAACCGCACCAGGGTGCAGAACACGAAACCTTGCCCACACATAGTACACAGCAACCACACCAGTCAAATGAACCTAATGAACTTTGGAGATTAAACATGCTTGGGATCACATAGTGTGATTACCATCTTAGTTTAATGCAATTTGTTGTAAATGGCTTTACTGGCCCAAAATGTGTGACAACAACAATTAAAAACAGAAACTGTCAGTAACTAAATATAGCACAATCACATTCAGCATTGATATTGTTTAATGTGTGTATACACCCCCGAGTTGTGTTACACTATTGAGCGTGGCCTCTGGCACTACACTGCTGTGCCGACCTTGCGGGTTGGTTGAGTGAGCCTGTGAGCCACTGTGTGTGTGTGAGAGAAGGAACAAGAGAGAAAGATAGAGAAAGGAGAGGGTCAGACAAGCTCCAACTCGCGCTCCTGCTCCTTACATGCACCCAATCCACTCCTATCTAGTACCTGTCACACGCTGGCTGCAAAATGGAATTGACTATTGATTTCCCCCTTACCACAGGTCAGTTGTGCTGGCAGGCTATAGTGAGCTCAGTGAGAGCCTTGCGTGGGACAACAAGAGGAGGGGAAGAAACACGAGAAGGAAATACACACATTTCAAAACACACAAGCACAAACACGTTCTTATTAACTGAGCCTTTGTAACGGAAGACAGTCAGCATTGCTTTAAAAGAGGTGTGTGTCACAACATGCACTGGAACACACTCAAGACTGGGCAACCTGGAAAACTGTGATAAACCTGTGGTGGAACAAAGTAGCAAAAATGTATTTGTGAAATATTTTAAGATTATACTAAATGAAATGGCACCTAACTGTTTGGACTTCCACCCTTGTTTGGCTCTTTGAAATTAGACTGTTTGGGAGAATATTAGCATCCAAGAGTTTTTCCACTCAAAAGTTAGTTATGGAGTTCCACAGGGTTCTGTGCTGGGACCAATACTTTACCCCCCCCCCCCCCCCCTCCCATCTTTTT
>VURO01018920.1:36227-50383 GCA_015108175.1 Pelvicachromis taeniatus | reverse complement strand
GGGGGGAAAAAAAATCTTCCCCCCCCCCCCCCCCATTACTGATGTTTCCTACACTATATAAATGTTCATTATTATGGTAAGTTACCCAGCTTTATTTATCTATGTCTCCAGATGACACACATTTCTTAATGTTTAAGACAAGCGTGACTTAAACATTCTGTCCTGGATGATGTCTAACTTCCTATTTCTAAATGTAGACAAAACTGAAGTTATTTTTCTCTCTTTTAAAATTAATAGTAAATGGTGTCTGACCAGATACTAGATAATCTGGATGGCATTATCTAGGCCTCAAGCAACACTGTGAGGAGTCATTTTTTACCAGTCCACATATTAAACAAATACATAGGACTGCTTCTATTTTTTCTCTCCATCTGAGCAATATGAGAAATATCCTGTCACCAAGTAATGATGAAAAGTTAGCTCATGCATTTTCTACTGCAATAAATTATTATCAGGCTGCTCTAAAAGTTTCTCTAAAAAGCCTTCTGTTAATCCAAAACACTGTAGCTAAAGTACTGACACAGACTACAAAGAGAGACCACATTTCACCGACATTAACTTTTCTTCATTGGCTTTATTGGAGTTTTTTTAAAAGTAGAATGCGAGACAGTCTTCAGCTATCAGGTAATCTCTTGTGTAACCCCCTGGCCAGTATACACTACAGCATGTTATTATTAGTAATTTTTAAACTCTGCCTCTCATAATCCGCTGCTTGTCCTATCGCTCTTTGTTTTCTTCTCCTTCCCTCACCCACAACCGGTCACAGCATATGGCCCTTCTTCCCTGAGCCTGGCTCTACTTAAGGTTTCTTGTTGTTAAAGAGGAGTTTTCCACTGTCACAAGTTCTTGCTCCTGGGGCATTGTTGTGATTTTTCATATACAATATAAAGCGCCTTAAGGTGACTGTTGTGAAATGGTGCTACATAAATAAAAATTAATTGAAATGAAATAGCCAATATCTTTTCTTTAGCCACTGAAAACGTCTGTCTTTCAATTGAAAGAAAGAAAATTCAGAAGGACTGACGTACACTGAATGTAACACAAATGTTTCTTTATTTTACTTGTCTGGTGAGTCCTCGGATTAAGCTCAGCTGGTTTTTACTGCTTTCTTTAAAGATGGTTCATTTAGCCCTTTTTTTCACTGCAGGCTGAGCATAAATCTGAGGTTTCAAGAGATGATTATGAAAATAGAGGACTTACAAAAGCAGTTACAATATCTGTTAAATAAATGTTGAGTAATGATATATATATGTAAAAAAAAAAATCAAATATATACGGTATCACTGCTTGATAAAATAGAAGTATGAAACAGTATAAAGACCAGTTGCCAATAAAGTGCTGCACATTTGACACTAAAACTGTATTTAAGTTATTGTCAGTTTAGCTCACCTGGCTGACTCAATGACCATATGCAACAGGGCTCAATACAGCAAGGTTGGTTGGAGTATGTACAGCACTCAGTACTTAGTTGGGGCTCCTTTTGCCTGAATTACTGCAGCGTGGCATGGATTCAATCAGTCTGTGGCACTGCTCAGGTGTTATAAGAGCCCAGGTTGCTCTGATAATGGCCTTCAGCTCTTCTGCATTGTTGGGTCTGGCATATTGCATCTTCTTCACAATACCCCATATATTTTCTATGGGGTTAAGCTCAGATGAGTTTGCTGTTCAATTAAGAACAGGGATACCATGGTCCTTGAACCAGGTACTGGAAGCTCAGGACCTCAGGAAACACAGTGGAGCAACACCAGCAGATGACATGGCTCCCCAAACCATCACAGACTGTGGAAACTTTACACTGGACCTCAAGCAACATGGATTCTGTGCCTCTCCTCTCTTCCTCCAGACTCTGGGACCATGATTTCCAAAGGAAATGCAGAATTGACTCATCAGAGAACATAACTTCTGACCACTCAGCAGCAGTACAGTCCTTTTTGTCTTTAGCCCAGGCAAGACACTCCTGACGTCGTCTATTGTTCAAGAGTGGTTTGACACGAGGAATGCGATAGCTGAAACCCAAGAAGAAGAATGCTGAGCACTTCTGCTACGCAAAGGAGACTGCATACGTCTGTGCATAGTGGTTCTTGAAGCACTGACTCCAGCTGCAGTCCACTCTCTGTGAATCTCCCCCACATTTTTGTTTCACAATCCTCTCCAGGGTGCGGTTATCCCTCTTACTAGTACACTTTTTCAACCACATCTTTTCCTTCCCTTTGCCTCTCTATTAATGTGCTTGGACACAGAGCTCTGTGAACAGCCAGCCACTTTTGCAATGAACGTGTGTGTCTTGGCCTCCTTGTGCAAGGTGTCAATGGTCATCTTTTGGACAACTGTCAAGTCAGCAGTCTTCCCCATGATTGTGTAGCCTACAGAACTAGACCAGAGACCATCTAAAGGCCTTTGCGGGTGTTTGGAGTTAATTCACTGATTAGAGTGTGGCACCGGGTGTCTTCAATGTTGAACCTTGTCACAATATTCTAATATTCTCAGATACTGAATTTAGGGTTTTAATTAGTTGTCGGTTATAATAATCAAAGTTAAAAGAAATAAACACTTGAAATATATCAGTCTGCGTGGAATGAATTATAGACATTATAGACATTTCAGTTTTTTAATGGAATTAGTGAAATAAATCAACTTTATGATAATATTCTAATTTTATGACTAGCACATGTAGTGAACGTGTGTTGTGAAAGTTGAAGTATTTTCCTCAATTTATGCATGAGCTATTAATTATAGACAGCTGATTTCATACAGTGTACACCGTTATCCTGTTGAGAAGTCATTTGTTTTATTTTGTACTCACTGTTTAGGATGCTAAGGGAAAATGCAGTGCCTCAGTGTTTGCATGTTTTTCAGGCAAGCAGAAAAGCTTTCTCTAACAGACATGATAAAGAGCCCAGCAAGGCTGGTCTAGCTTAGGTCGCAGACAAATCTTCCTGCACAATAGTGGTCAAGTCAGTACGGAGTGGAATGTATGTGTGTGAAATTAATAGTGCGAATAATTACACCGTGTATACAAAAGAAAATGCGTGAAATATATTTTGATTTAATAGCCCTACAGTAAGAGCCTATTTAGCTGTGTTTGAGACTATCAATGAGGTGCTAACTTAAGTCTGCCTGGAGCCTTAACTCCTCACAACAGAGCAGCAAAATTATTAGAAAGGTTAACAAAAATAAAACCTTGACATTTGTGACAGTGATTTACTGGAATATTTAAGAATTAAAAGTAATTTAATGTCACCAACTAAAGCTACCAAAGTGCCTTAATTTGGCATGTTTAATTAAAACAAGAGCTTGTGTTAATCATTACAAAAGTCAAGTGAAACTGTGTTACATGAAAGAAGCTCTGATGTCACGAGATTTGGAAAGCTAGATTTCTTTGCATCAGTGAGCTGCTTGTGATGGGTCTTTGCTGCTATCCACATGCTTAAACATAGTTAATTTCCCTGCCTCCTGTTTTCCCCTCCTCAAAGCTGTAAAAAGGGTCATTAAACCATTGATCAAGGTTAAGGAGGCAAATGATCACAGGATATTGTGGCATTTTTATGTAGTCATGAGTGATTGAAGACAAGTTAGTCTTTCCGTTCCCTATCTTGCAAAATATAGTTTGCACAGGTCTTCACTCGTTGGCTGAATTTAGCCCAATATAAACACATGTCAGGTTGCCAGGTGGGGTTTAAACTCACTGCAACTACTGAATGATCCTTTTTCCAGCCAACCATGATTGATTTCCTTCCTGCTTACCACAAACAGCTGATTGCTTTATTTTTTTATTCTGTCATCAATTTCCTCATTCACATTTGGGATTAGTGCTCATAACTCTGATGCTTGAGTGATTTATGGGTCAGTCTACAATTTCTCACAAACCTTCAGTGAACAAAGACAAATGTGCCACTTTTATTCAATTACACATTTGTAGACACTTTAGTTGCACTTCCTGATCATGCCCTGCATTGGCTTAAAATATAATTTAAAGAGTGATACCAATTTTGCAAGATCTAAATTTAATTTGAAACGCCAGACCAGTAGTGCAGCATGCCATCGCTGAAATGCCAAGGCTATTTGAAAAAAAGAAAAAAATTAGCATAGCCGCTACTAGTACTTGCAAACAACAGATTGTAAACAGATTATGGGATTTGTCAAAGGCTGACCCTCTATTAAGCAGCACCTGTGTACAACAATGTGAGCCAAAGGCTCTCTACCCACTAGAACCAACAGATGGCACTGTGGTAGCATCCAGGCCCTAGTAAGTCATTTAGAATAAGGAGGTGGTGAGAATATAATTATTTTTAAAAAAGATGCAGAGAATCGTAACCATTTTCAAATTTTATATTCAATAGATAGTGTGTAATATCACTTGTTTTGGAGTTACAGGTGAAAACAACAAAAAACAAAACAAACATAGGTGCTTGTACACAGATAAGTGTAGGAGGGACATCCCTCCCCTTTGTCTCCAGTAAAACTAAGATTGTAGACTTAGTTCTCACCCCCACCCGGCAAAAAAAGCCTGCCTGTTAACTTTAGAAATTGTCATGGGAACACCATCTGACAAGACAGCAAAGCTATATGCCAGGGCCTTTAATGTCAGACCCTTTCGTTTGAATAAGTCTAACGGGATCTGATTTCATGTCTGTCAGACCACCAAGGGGTTGCGGTGCCTTGAACAAACTGTTTGACATTGAGGCCAGGAAATCTATATCGCCAACTACCAAACATAGGAGGACCCCAACTAGTGATTGCTGCGCCATGGTCTTTGTTAAGAAAGTGATTTAAACCAAGGACATGCCCTTTTTGTCCGAGGCCATGTACAGTTGGAGCTCTCTGGTAAGCACCATGACCCCAGCTTTGGGGCAGTGAGAGCGTATGGTGAAAAATGCCACGTCTATTTGGTACAGACTTATCAACAACAAGGTCATGTTCACTATAGACAACCGAGCGACCTTGAGGATCTCTATTCACAAGGTCATACTGGCCAGGGGCTTCAGCCAGTGTTGGTAGGGCAACATGTTTGACCCCTTTAAAACTGGAATCGTGGTTACTGACCGACGGTCCTCTGGGAAAGCTGTGCACTGGATTGGCGGTGTATTCACTTTGAACTGGTCTGTAAGTGCCATGGGTCATTAGAAACCCGTCAGATGTTCCTATGTCAGCTTGTCCATGCCTTACGTTATGGAAAGTTGGCTGATTTTGTTGAGGGGTGGCCATGTTTGGTACAATCTCAAACCATTCATGATTGTAAGGTTGAGGTGGGATTCCATGGTGAGCTGGTCCAGAGAGATCAGGGGCTCCATGGACCCCAGGATAATCCAAACCCAAGGCAGCTGCACGGGCTATAGCAAGACAAAGACAAAATAAAAGCGTTTGCTGGTTCATTCTTGCGAAATGTCAAATATACCCACTAATTAGTAATTATGTTTAAAGAAAAAAATAAAAATAAAAGTATCATCCATTGAAGTGCACTACATACCTCTTGCCGTTTTAGCACAATATGCACCACCAGCTGACACAGAGTGGAGCACAACAGTGCTAGGAAAGACACACGCACGCACACAAATCAGTAAGCCAAATAACACAGCACTGAGCAGCTATAATTGTTTTTTTTTAACCACAGAAAACCTCAAGCTTTAAATACCTGAGAAATCCCACAAGAAGAACACACATTCCTGCAGTTATTTCAGCATAAACTTCATGACAGCACAATTACTGGAACACTTGCCACTTGACTTCTTTTGTAGCCACTCGGACTGCCTAAAGCCTCACCCTGGCTTGATTTGCTAATTACAGACAGCTGGTTGTCATAGAGACCAAAACTCAGCCACTGAATCTAGTCAGCCACTGGCAAATAGCTTCATTATGGAAAATTAGTTAAAATGCTTGCTTGCAGCAGAACTCTACCAAACAAGACATTTGGATTTTTTTTTTTTTTTTACATTTAAGGAAAGAGAAACATATTTTTTAAAAAAAGGAGAGTGGGTCTCACTGACAACACAGCTTTTAAAGATTTGGAAAAATTCTATTCACACACACATCAGCAGAAGTTTGGATTGTTGTTGTGTAAGTTTGACCGTTTTTGCAAGCCTAGTATGCTAATTATAGCACATCTCAGAACTTAACATTATCTGAACAGCAGCTAATTAAAACTTCTAATTCACTGGACCTAAAAGAATGATAATTATATACAATGTCTGCAAGATCACTGTACCACCACTGATTAGGAATGATCTCATTAAACTTGACCTCGTTCATTAAAAGGTTCAGAAAACATCTACAGCACATAGGAGTTTACATACAACACTAACAGTTCTTAATCTATTAATTGCGCTTTAAAATAAGCACAATTAATAGTTTTATTTTAGAGAAGAAAGAGCAGAGGGTGGATTCTTGCTGCTTGATATGTCTGAGGTGGCAATGAAGCAGCTGAGAGCAGTGGAAGCATTTAATAATTCACCCAAATTATTTCTGTCAGGACTGACAAGCTAAACAGGGCCTTGATTTAATTCTGTAATTGCACGTTCACCTTTACCCTGAACCCATACTTTGGTAATTAATAGGACCGAGCTTTATTTGAAGTGTGGCACGGCAAGTAATGGAATTCAAATTGCAGGTGATGTGAAACCAAAGATGTGAATGCCCGCTTGGCCAAGGAGCTTGTGTTATTTCCTCCACCACGGTGTCACCCGGAGGAGAACGGTGCCAAAAAGTGGCGCAAACCTTCAATCAACCTACAGACCTAATCCTCTGCTCCTGCATTTGGAAGACCATCTGTCTAGTGTTAAGTATGGGCTAGACTGGTCTTGAACTTTGCTGTCTGACTTTTGGATTTCTGTAGTGCTTATAGACCAGATATACACACACACATACACATCCAAACTGTCTAATACACACTGTGGTAGTGTCTTATCCATCAGCAAACTGACTGCATTGTCTTTGTGTTGGCTGACATTTTTGGGACTTTAAAGACTTATATCTAGAGGAAAAGGTCGGCTTGCCTGACTCACACTCTCCGGAGGCAGGTGACAGTATTCAAGGCTCAGCGCTCTACCTCTCAACCTTAGGGTAATGGTGAACCCTCTTGCGTGGCTCCCATTGGCTCCATTGGGCATCATTTGTGAGAATCAGGAAGTCTGCAGTGCACCTCAACAACACAATGTTTCAGTAATGGTAGTGTCAACCAAATGGTGGCAATTAGACTCATGATGAAACCACTCACTTTATTTATTCATTTATATCTGTTGGGAGGGGGCTAATTTTCTAAACTCATGTAAATATGTATCAGAATCAATTAGGCCTAATAATATACAGTCCTTAGAGGATTCACATCAAAGCACATAAGCACACAATCCAATTAAGAGTGTTTACTGTTTAGATTGAAATGCTCACTGTTCCACTTTTAAACTCAATCCGCATATCAGCAAACAGTATTTGCCAGAGTGTATGTTCCAGTGGTCGTGAGTAGGTGTATACGTGTGTGTGTGTGTGTGTGTGTTGGCATGTTTGCACGAGTTGAGAGAGAGATAAAGAGTGAGAATATATACAGTCTTGTAATTTTTAATATGGTTTTGAGCATTTGTTTGTTTGTATCTCAAAGAATCCAACCTCGAATCTGATGTTGGAGACCACATGAGAACCGATAGTCGGGAATTACATTTCATTATTTTCAAACGTGTTAGCATTAGAGCGAGAATTTTTGCAAATAAAATCAGCTGAAGGCAGTGTACACACATTAATATCAAAGTATTTTTTGTTATTTCTAACAAAAAAGGTAGAAATCCCTTTTAAATGTACATTTACATATGTATGTTGCAGGTGGGTAGCCAGCGGAATAACAAAGAAGCGGCACGCTATTTAAACTTGAGGGTGTAAGACGGCATGCAAAAACACAGATGTACACATATTGCCTGAGAGAAATGATATAAGTTTGAGTGTCGTAAAGGCTCGAGGTGAGAACTGCAGCCTAAAAATAATGTGATCGAGGCGGCTACTTCTTTTGTTACAGAAACTTCATGTTCCAGATGGATGCACTCGATCAACCTTTATGTAAATTTACACGAGCCTTTGTTAGATAAATAAACTGGCATTTATTAACATAGTAACTGTTTTAATGAATTCCAGGCTTCTCCTCCTTCCCATACTCTTTTCTTGCTGCCTCCTCATTCGTTTTCTCGCTACTGTGGACAACTGTGGATACTGAACTCTTTGAGCTCTAGGGCTCAGGCTGCCTCTGAAACACGAATAGCAATCAGCAGAGGGAGCGAGGGAACGAAGAGGAGGGACACACGCGCATGCACACACCGACCGACAGTTTCCTCAAAAAAGTAATGGTCAAAAAATACACTGCTGAGTGAGGTAACCACAGAAATGGCAGAGTATACAAGAGGAAGCAAGCCATTAGTTTCTACATTACTAAATTAGCAAGCCCTCCAATCCATCTCCTGTTCATACAACATTCATTATAGAGACTTGCCTTCACCACGCATGCTGAGCCTGCGATTTGATTAATTTTGGCTTTTTCGGGGTCTGGCTTTTTTCATCTTTTAACTAACTGAACATCGACTGTTGCATGCAATCTGTACCTCTCTTCAGGCTTTCCAAAATGAGAAAAATGCAATGAGAAGATGCTGTAAGGCCTAAAGTAAAAATACTAATGACACCACTACGATGGCGCATTTAAATTATATGCCAATTACAAAAAAGGGAGCACTCAGCAAATATCGCTTGTGATTTTCCAAACGAATACGACTTGTGGCTGATTTCAGCATGCATATGGTGGTTTGTATAGGGGGAAGTCACCTGTCAGTCTTCATTTCACTCCTGTGGATTCTACTTTGCATAGCCTTGTCCCAAACTATCCCACTATGATGGCCTCAGTGTCAGGCATTAATTAGTTACTGTATTCTTGGTTCTAAACAGGCCAGCTAACACTTGGTTGTCAAGTTAAAGAGAGTAAAACAGTAAGGATGAATCTGTGGTTCTCACTCTCTGAGCAAGCTAAACACAGACAAGATGCAACATGCACAATCTGCTGTCCATGAACAGGACAAAAACATAATTAATAGCTCATTATTCGTAATGACTGCGATGCAGAAATACTCTTAATTCAGATGAATTGCTGAGTTTTTACATTAACTAATTAATGTTTCTATTGCACAAAATCCTGTATGAATTCTTAATGATCAGTGCACTCTTGCCATGCCATGTCTTATCAAACTAGTTTCTTCTAGGCATTCAGTTTATAGTACATTTATTGAACCTTTAACTAAGCCTACTTGGTATGCCAGTTTACACGTATGAATATACATTTCTTGAGCCCTAAATAACTAACGCAGCCTTTAAACAGGGGAATACAAGGAGAATCCTGGTCTATAGAATGAAATTATTAAAACTGTTCTGTTTTTTTTTTTCTCTCGTTGTAAACACCATAAGCCATTTTGTCCATGTGTTTGTGGGAGATGACAGATGGTGACAAGTACTTCTCTTGCTGAAAAATACCCACCAGTGATGAAGCACATATAAATGCACATACAGTTGGTCATAATGCTGTCACTGAATGCATCAGCAGCCAACTGAGGGTGCCAGAGATATACACTTACTTACTTTCTGTTAAAATCCAGGGTTGAATGTGTTGTTTTGTTCTGCAGAAGCAGCTATGAACTCCTGAGAGGCAGCCAGCAGGAAAGAAGTTACTTGACCTGGTTCAGCTTCGAGCACTTCATAATTGTGACAGCATGTGAATCAGCTGAATGACTGTCGGTGTAAAGCCTGCTGTTAGCACCAGTGCTGCACATTGCACAACTGGATGTGTCCTGCAGTCATAGATATTCTGCTGGTGTGGTTGGTGGTAAAGACTTTTACAGTGGAGTTGCACTAAATAGAACTGTGATAGTAGGAGAAGGTGGGGAAGGGAAAAATAAGCCAAGAAAGGAAAGGGGACAACTGAAAAAGACAACGAGCTCTTGGGCTGTGATAGCTGATCTACAAGATTGCTTCCATGCCATGATCATCTTTATCTCTGAATTACTGAAAACCCGATAACCTGTTTCTTTGACAAAGAAAGGCTTTAGAAAGTTTTGTTTTTTTCTGCCTTGATAAAAGTGAAGTAATCGTGAGTCAAGGTCATGCTCTCCCTGTACTGTTTCCTTTTTGGCTTGCAGACAAGGAGTGTGCCTTTAATGAATGAGTGGATAGTCATCTGGATGGTAATTGGCCTCTGCCTCATTATTGAGAGGTGGACAGCTGCTGCAGAGGAGAGCACATTGACTGTATTGATTATATCAAGACAAACACATCACAAATAAATCTTATGACACTTTCTGCTATTCATTCATACCTTTTGTCTTCTTAAGATGTCACCTCACCTTCTCTGAGAGTGCAGGGGAAAATATTATTAGTAACAAGCTTGACTGATTCACTTATTATACAAAATTAAATGTTTTCAACAGAGCTTCTCTCTGTATGAATCAGGATCTGATTTAGCATGTCTTTGGAGGATGCCTACCGCTGTTGCCATTGTTGCAAAATATTGAAATTCTCCACTTTCAGTCGCAGTGTCAGTGCCTGTTTTTCACAGAGCTGCTGTGTGGCAGGAAAAGACGCTGCGATGATGGCGGATGGAGAAGGGTGGAGGGATTTTTCAGCTGTACTCCATATGTTGTGTCATTTGGGGGCTTGCTGGTGTCTGTGTATGCTTGGCAAGTCTTGGCTCCTTTTCTCTGTTCATGGTGTCTGTGCACCCGTCTCTGTCATCACCCACCTGCCCCTCTGCCTCTAGACCTGGCACAGCACAATGTCTTACCTCCTCGATAACATGAAAGTAAAATGAAATGAAAAGTAAACTCAATTGAACTTGCCAACAAAATTATAAATGAAGTACATCCACAATGTATATCAGCGGGATCACACTCAATTTGTCAGTATTTTAGTTACAACACCTCTGTGTCTGTGTATGTACTAGTGTTGCACATTCATTTCTAGAGGGCTGTGTTGACTCACATTGAAATCAGCAAGTTTAGCAAATACAGGAAATGACGATCGCAGCATTTACTGTGATTGTCATGCCAGCTGCTGCAGTTTTCAAACATTTACAATTTGTGAAGCCACTGACTGCATATCAAATAAAATTACAGGTGACAAAAGGCAACATGACAACATGACATGAAATAAAAAATAATAATAATAAAGCAAAAAACATATAAACATGAAACAATTACAAAAGTTGTAAATTAGGTAGCAGACCAAACTTGTTATTATTTTTATTATAATGTATGAATTAAAAAAGAGAACATTTGAAATGTTTACCATTTGTTCCACAACAGAGTTTTATTTGAACACAGACATTTTAAAATTCTTTCTCTTTGCTATGAAACTGAACTTTTGAACTTTTCGAGTGCAACATTTGCACATTTACTCGGACAATATACATCCAAAAAAGCAAGTATGTAAGTTCATAATTTGATACACTAATTATGCACTTAGGTAACATGATGTTACCCATTGGTAAGCAAGGTCCCATCCTCTTACAAGGCCTGCAGCTTGATAAGGAGAGCGTCCTAGATTCAAACTGATGCTCCTCCACATAGACTGCTATGCTGTTGTGTGTTGTTTATGTAATCTGAAGTGTTTACTGAGGTCATCGGTAAAGGGAGCCGATGGACATTTTCAATAGACTTCTACTGACTAGTTTAAATTTTCGGACTTGAAAGCTGTGTCCATCTTTAAGATACAGTCTATCGACAGTATGTTTATTGATTGTCTGAGAGTCTTACTTTTTTTTTTTAACATCCACTTTTGTCCCCCCACCAGACACCACCTAAAATGATTTGAGTTATCATTTCAGTTAATTCAGACAGTTTGGACATCTTCATTTCTTAACCAAATTGTTTTTTTTACATTAAAACATACAAATGACTTTTTCCTTGTAATGTCTAGAAAGTGTACTATGTGACTAGTCTAATTTTATTGCAGCAGTATTCTCACCATCCCCTATGGTGCATTAAACAGTTCTGTCTACCATCTGGAAGCCAACCCGCTAAACTTTTCACAGGAAGTTCCGTCCTCCACGCTGTAGGCTCCTGCACAGCAGTCAACAGCCATTTGGTTGTGCTGAATAACACAGATTTTGAGATTTTAATTGGCCAGCATCCTTGTGGTGAAGGGAGACAGTACTGCAAATACAGCGGAAATTTACTCCAAGAACAAGCACAGCTTCATGGGGGCAATGCCTTATCTGCTGTCAGGAAATGTCAGTGCTGCTGTAAGACCTTTACTAAAAGACACTCTAATGGACTCATGTTTTTAAAAACTTAATACAAAAATAGATGAAATCATCATCTGTTTCTTTCTTTCTGGTTCAGACTGACAGGCAAACCATGCAACAATCTTATATGCTGTGTGATTGTATGGACATTATAAATCAATAGGCTGTCAGTGTAGGTTCTCAGTCATCCAGGTCATGATATAAATGACTTATACATTTGACTTTTTGCTGCCTCTGATTTCCAGCATAGCAGAGTTCAGCTTCACCCCACCTTGGTATAATGTCTACTGGCATAGGGGTGAGGAGCTCCCCTCCAGGCACGGCAGCATGTGCAAGGTCAACCATAATGTGCGTAACACGATCTGTTCAGGGTGTTTGCCACTGAGATTAACCAAACAAAGGAATATCTAATTCCCTAATGCTATTCATTAGGGAATATATCAAAAATGTTGGATGTTCTGGATAATGTTGAATGCCACTCATATTAAGTCAAATAAGAGGGGCTGGTTAAGTGAATGTACATTTTGATTTTAGTGATAGTGGCCATGTTTATTTTCATATTGTATTTTAGTGAGGTCTTTAATTGACATATCTTTCATTACGCAATTGCAAAGCTGAAGTTACACCTTTATCTGCTGAGCACAATTCATGCATAGTGCTTGGCCACAGTTTGACACAAGCCAGATTATTTTGGATTTAATTTTGGTTTTTGATATTTGCTATATCCTTAATTATCTTGCATTGTGTTGTTTCGCTTTACATCTTTTAATGGAATTATATCATCCATCCATCCATCCATCCATCCATCCATCCATCCATCCATCCATCCATCCATCCATCTCATCCATCATCCATCCATCCATCCATCCATCCATCCATCCATCCATCCATCCATCCATCCATCCTCTTCCACTTATTCAGGGCCGGGTTGCAGGAGCAGTAGCCCAAGCAGAGAAACCCACCTCTTCTTCTTTCCAGAAAGAAGAACAGCAGTGAGCCCAGCAAGTACAGAAAGATGTTCCACCAGGGAATCGGACCTTTGGTCTGCATGCAGTGCGGCTCCTTTCGATGTAGTGGAGTCACAGGTTTATTCTGAGCCCCTCCCGGATGGCCGAAGTCGAAAGCTGGGAGGGAGGGAGAGGATACACATCGGAAAAAGCTCATTATATACTTGTGCATAATTTTATTATAATACTGTTGCATATCCTGCTCTAATAATGAGACAAAAGGCCAATCCCCAGTTAGGTGGCACAACACTGGGAGCCAATCAGCAGACAAGATTGCGCTATAGGTGGGACCAGGTAATTAAAGCCTGCACAAGATAAAGACAGGTAAGGAAGCATAGGCACCAGAACTGGAGTTATGCTGATATCCACTATTGCTGCCTTGCTGCTTTAAAACCTTCTCATCAAAAAAGAGCTAGTTGCTATGTATAACAATAAATAACTAATCCAAAATGAAAAATGTCTAATAAGAATAAATAAAACAATAATAAAATAATTAGTAATAAAACAAACATTGCCTTGTTTGAAGTTTACCAATCAAACTATTGGCAAAAATACTACAACATACTGAAACAATGACTCCTAATGCAAAACAATGGGCATTACAAATATAATGAGGCTGTTTTTGTGCTAAATGACAAATAAGAAAGTCAGAAACTCTGAAAGTTGCCCTACATCAGCTTGCATTTGTAGAAATAAACAAAAGAGAGAGAAAAAGGCATCAGTCAAGGGCAGGAGACCTGGATTGCTTAGTGAACACCATATGATGCTGCAGAGTGGAGCCTAATCACAGCGGCCACTTTGGCAGTCACTGTATGATAAAGAATTTCAAATTACCCCCAAATACAAAAAAAAAAAAAAAAAAAAAAAAAAAAAAAAAAAACCCCCACCCCCCCCAA
>VURO01018920.1:0-36207 GCA_015108175.1 Pelvicachromis taeniatus | reverse complement strand
CCCAAACACACAACACCCAAACCCACCAAAACAAAAAAAACAAAAACAAATACAAAAAAAACAAAAAGAAAAAAAACAAAAAAAAAAAAAAAAAAAAAAAAAAAAAAAACCAAAAAAAAAAAAAAAAAAAAAAAAAAAAAAAAAAAAAAATCAATCACCTTTCATCATTCAGCAGTACTGAAACTGTACAACTCTATTCTGTTCAACAAAAAAGTAATAGGTAGTTATAACTGACTGAGAATGAAAAGTCACCCCTCCCTGCAGCCCATCAAAAGAATTCCTTCAGGTGGGATTTTAATGAGTCAATGATTTTCAAGCTCTAGTTGTTGCTTTTCTAAATTGCCTCAAATGTTGGCTTTTCAACACAAATAATTGATTTATTTGAAACTGATCTATTTTTATATTTTTACATTTTTATTTTACTTTTCTGTCACAAATCAACAACACTCTCTCTCCATCCACTTCAGCCTGCCTGTCTTCGTCACCTCTCTTGTGCACTGTTCATTGCTTTTGATGACTGACCCCAGGATTTTAATCCCACCTTCATTATCTCTACTCTTTGCACCGTCACCATTACACCTGTCTCCTCATTCAGACACATATTCTGTCTTGCTTCTACCAGGTTTCATTCCTCTTCTCTTCATCGCATACCTCCATGCTTCCAGGCTCTCATCCACCTGCTGCCAACTCTCACTACAGATCACAATGTCGTCTGCAAGCATCATCACACATGGAAACTCCTTCCCGGTCTCATCTGTCAACCTATCCATCACAGATTGCAAATAACAAAGGGCACAGAGATGATCCTTGATGTAATTCCACCCCCACCTTGAACCCATCTGTCACTCCTACTGCACACGTTACCACTGTCCTTCTGTCCTCATAAATGTCCTGCACCACTCTCACATACTTCTCTGCCACACTTGACTTCCTCATGTAGTACCTCAGTCCCAGTCTTGGCAAACCATCATATGCTTTCTTTAGAGCTCTAGTGCAGCTGTAATTCTCCATCAGCACTCTCAAAGTAAGCATTGCATCTGTATTGCTCTTTTTCAGCATGAAAAATACTGCCATACTGCTGTTCACCAATAGTCACCTCTCTTCGTAACCTAGTTTCAACAACTCTTCCTTATATCCTATGGCTTGTCGGCATGAATCCTCTCTTGTTGCTACAGCTTTGCAGATAACAATTGTTCTGGAAAATCAGTAATAGAACACTTCCCCAATCCTCAAGTAGCCTCTCACATAAATGTCTGTGTCATAGACATCTCCATATTTCCCATAGGTATATAGGTTTACAGGTGCCTTTATGTCTTTTGCATCCTTTCTAATTCTCTGCACTTCCTGATTCACTAACTTTCTTCCATCTGTCCTTTTTATCTAATTTTCCTCATTCATGAACTCCTCAGAGTACCCCTCCCATATTCTTAACACAAACTCATAACTTGTTAGGAGATTTCCATCTCTATCTTTAATCACCCAAACTTGCTGCACATCTTTTCCAGCTTGATTTTTCTGCCTAGCCAATCAAAAGAACTCCCTTTCTCCTTCTTTAGTATTTAAAACTCAGTATAAGCCTTTTCCTTTGACCCCCCAATCGTTGTTAGCCTCCAAGTAATTCGGTCTACCTTCGTCATTTCTTCTTCATCAGATCTCCTTGTCCTCTTTTCTCTTTCCAAAGTATAGACTACATACCTTCATGGCAGTTTAACTTGCCACTTCAGCTGTACTTTCCCAGTCACCTGGCAACACTTCCCTACCACCTAGAGCCTACCAACTCCTACCAACTCCTACCAACTTCTACCATTTCATCTTTGCTTCTGCCTTCACTTGTTTAAACTTCTTGATTTCCTCAAGTCAACCTGTAGAAGACGATGTGATGCTGCCTAACTACATTCTTCTTGCAGTCTTCTATCTTTTTCAGATTGTGTATCTGAAAAAGATTCTGTATGAGATATTGTTTACCTGTGTGCACCATTTTCCACTCTTACAGTGACAGAGGTCACTTGAGGAGACAGTCTATGGTGAGGAGTGCTCAAGGGTGCTACCAACTACCACTGCTACTACAACTAACGCTGCATGTTACTAGATCACATGACTTACAGTCCTGCACTGGAGCTTGTCAGTTACTGAAGTCTGTTTCCATTATAATCACTCTCTCTGCCAGGCTTCCTCCATATGCCTTAATTGTACATACACGTAATGACTTATATTTATATGCTTTTCTGATTACAATTAACAAACTGTACTTTCCTGTTAGTAAATTAACTGAAGCAGAATATCACATCTTAATTGGCTAATGGCATAATGGGCATTTCATATAGAAATGAACTGTCTGTGCCTGTGTTTAAAAAAATAGCACGACTTTTATAAATCACCTGCAAATCTAACCACACCTGTCAAACTATTTTGGGATTGCACTCACATACCATTTTGCCCGGTTTACAAAATCTGGCTCCAGTGGAAATAAAATGGTGTCCCACTTGTGCTGTCACTCACATGTGTGGGAAGGTGACCTCAACAAAGATGCCTAGCCTCCCAGCAACCTGAGGCACTCTGCCTCACTAAGGAAGGGATAAAACGTTAAAAATCAAACACTCTTCCTGGTTTTCCCGGGTAAACAAAATAAAAAAACAAACAAACTCAGTTTAACAGGTTGAAATGAATAGTAAACAGTTTACTATTTGAGTAAAACAGTTTCAATTTTACTCAAAGTGCTTTCTTACTGCAGGTCTTACTCATCCATTCAAAACCATGTTTATACAAGTTATTGTTTTTCTAAGCCTAACATTCACACTCCAGTAGCTGCATCAGAGACTACAAAGGCTTCAATAAGGATACTTATGAGGGCTGGAGGAGACAGGAACAGAAACTACCCACCTTCTCATTGGTAAATGACGTGCTCTACCTCCGTGGTCACCAGCACCCCAAATACAAGACACTTGTAGGGTATTGTAGGGTCTTTACCTCACAATATAAAGTGCCTTGAGGCAAATGTTGTGATTTGGCGCTATATAAATAAAATTAAATTGAACTGACCTAAATGGATTTACTAAAAACAAACTGAGTACTTAGTTAACACACAATGACTCTTTTGCAACCAAAGTGAATAGCAAAGCCAAGAGAGGCTGAGCTCTGATTGGAGCCCTTAGTGAGGCAGCAGAGCTAAGGCTGCATTCACTAGCACTACTTGGGAACAGTCCACTCAGCAAGCACTCCTCACCCCATTTTCATGCCACATTATGATAAAAACAGGGTGTCACCAAAGTCATTACAAAACTCTATTCAGTTCTTGAAGTCAGCATCGCAGACACCAGTCACACTCATTAATGGTCATATAATTTCTTCTTGTTTAAATAAGATGTTGAGATATGGTAGTCTGGGCTAAAGTGATGAACTGATCCGACAGAATAACTGCCAGTGCCAGCTGAGTGGCTAAGTAAATATTCTTTTTAAAATTGGTGTGAAAAATTATTCCTCTTACTTCTTTGCAGAATTTCAGTCCTCATTCGTCTTTCAAAGTGATAAGCTGTCATTGGAGATTCTGCAGTTTTGATGTTCCTATTCTGGGTTACAGACTGAGTATAACAGCACGCCACTCTTCACTTCAAGATGCTTTGTGCCTTTGTGTTTCATTAACAAGTGAATAACAAACTCCAAACAAACAATTCAAACAACTGTGCATCTGGTCGCCTAGAGATTTCATCAGAGGAATGATGGAAAGGTGTTTAGCACAAAGAAATTAGTATGCAAACACAGGGGTATGTGTATGTGTGCATGTGTGTCTCTTGCAAGCCAACTGGGGAAGGGAGAACCAGTGACATTCAGTAGCTTTGAGTAGAGCTAATGCTGAATATTTCTGCTGCTTTTTTAAGCTGAAGAGTGGCATTCCCTAGAGATGTTTGTGATGTGCTCTGATTCACAATGGCAATACCTGCACTTTCACATCAAGGTAAGTATGAGAAGTATTGATCTGAGAAGGAATCAATCCCACTCATAAAGTCTGTTAGTGTATTATTCATCAGTTCATCTGTCAGTCTGTTTATCCAGCCACATATCCGGTTATCAAAGGGTTTTCCCTGTCACAAATTGAAACCATCTTTAATTTTTCATTTGCTGCTTCCTTTCTTGCATGGTGACCCCACTGATCAAGCAGGTGTAACACAGGGGTGTGATAACCTTTGCAGAGTTCTTGTTTCTTCATTGTTAGGCAAAGCTGCACCCTTCATGAGCTCATCATGTAGAAAAAGTCAAGCAGCTCCAAGATAATGATAATTGAAAGAATAATATATATTTTTTTTGCAAAAGGGATCATTATAAACATCATTACTGTGCACTTAAATTGTCTGTATATGTAGATTTGTAGATATTCACGTTATGCTTAAATATATGTCAGCCCCTAAGATCTGGCCTAATTGACGTTAAACATATAAGCTGAAAAAAAAGCTACTAATACCTGCATTGCACTTCATGGCACTTAAATTACACTCCTTAGTGACAGACATTTGACATCATTGTCTGGCATTTGACCCAAAAAATTAGTACCCGAAATTATTAGGAAAGTGCACTGGTGAAATCTGAAAAATAATTTATTCTTTATTGCCAACTTATCTGACACTAGAAAAACTGTTATGATTCCCGAAAACCCCTAATCCAACTACGTTCAGTCCTCTGAAACACTAATATTATGCAAATGATATTTGACCTGGGTGTAATTAACATGCCACAGTGCATACATATTCATAAAGTCTTCATTGCTTAAAGGCGCAATAACTGAGATATTTAATGTCTGATCGAATAAAATGACCATAATGTATCTGCAGGGCTGGTGCCTTGCCAGCTGCTTATTTCTGACTTTAAACCTTATTTGTTTTGGAACAAAATCACCACTTTAGCTGCTCACATTTTCAGCTGTTCAGTGATGCTAGACTATGTCTGCTACAAATGAATGAACTGCATAACAACGCATGTTCTCAAATCATAATATTATTCATTAAAAGATAATATAATTTTTATTTTTCTCTGAGCCATATTACTTATTTAGTCATTATTTAACACAAATAACAGGTTTCTATTAATATTACATAACACAAATAAACACACGGATGAAGTACATATTATAGGCTGTAATTTTTCCTATGTCATATTGTATTGAGACTCAGTAGATGTCAACAGTTAAACATAAGGAGACTCAAAGAGCGATAAACTCAAAAGAGGATCATTGCTTATTGATGTAATACACCGTCACCTGCTGCACTCGGCGTAGCATTTGCAGAAGCAACTCTTTCACACGAGTGAATGCAAAGTAAAACATTGATTAGAAGCCAAGGCAGTTAGCAATCAAAAAGGAAATTACTTTTCCTGTGAATGAACTGCATATCAGGATCAATTAATGATGTGGTGTCTTAATTAACTCCCAACAGATGAGAAATTAATAATTGTGACAAGGATGAAACCTGATATATAGAGTCAAGCGCTTTAATAGGCATGGGTGGAGAAATGATGTGAAATTCAGTTTTGTTTAATCAAAGAAATATGACAGTTTCCCCTCAAAACATGGGACAGTTTTAAAATGAGAAATACTGTTAATTCATTTTTATGAATACTGCAAAGTAAATCATCCACTTTGGCAATCTAAATATCTGAAATCCATGTCTTGTTTAAATGTAGTAAGTTGAGAATTGAAAACTACAAAACAATTTAACAAAACACCTTGAAATTTGGACCCTACTGCGAGGTGGGGTGTTTGAATGGTTAGATCAGTATGAAAATTATGTGAATTACATGCTGTGGTCTTTCCAAACCAGTGCAGTTAAATTTGATTTTATTTGTATAGCTCCAAATCACAGCAACAGTTGCCTAAATATCCAGTTCTTTATGTCTTCAAGACATTCCTACAGTTTAATTAATTAGTCTCTGTCATCTGGCTTCATGGATAGATAAAGCTGGGTGTTATCTGCATAGAAATGAAAATATCTGCTATTCCTTCTAATAGGTCCAACTACAATTGGAATCAATTTTTGTGAGCTATAATCAACATAATCCAAAAACCAAATAAGGGAATAACATTCAGAAGAATGGTGTCCCATCCCTAAATAGACTTTAAAGATCCAAAGGTGCACCAATGCTTTTTGGTCCATTAGGCCAAACTCTGCTTGAGTCTGTTAGAAGAGAACAAGTTGTAAGAAAACAAGACAGGCAAAGCAAAAACAGCTTCTATTGAAATACTGAAAACGGCCAACCTTGTAAATAATTAAGAAATAAACAAATTATTAAAAAGTCTCCACATTGCTGAATAAAATTTCCAAATGTAAATAGTTAACAAGCCCTTGCTTTAAGGGGCATGCATTATATTTGAAAATAGCTATATGTTTTACTTCGGCCCAACTACCTGATTTACCAAATGCTATTGATATTTTAGGTGAGAGCGCTGCCATATGGAGCACACAGCCAATCAGACTGTAACTTTGTTTTTTAAATTTATACCCCATACTTTCATAACTGGACCACCCTAATCAGATAACTTACAAATATGAACCTCTTCTTACACATATATACACATCACACCTTACAATTTTGTGTATGCTGGCTGAAAATGAACATGACACAGTGATTCCCCTGATTCTCTGACATCAAGGAGCCAGTCGCAGTGGTTATGTGTCCAGTGCTCATGTTGCCAAGCTGATGCTCCCCCAGCCAACCTGCTCACAGTGTGCTCTCCAGAGGAAGGCCTCCCATCGACACTGTGCACGTACCTTCATGATTTATGAGCCATCTGTCGCATCTGATGTTCCTGTCGCCTAAGACAGGATGTTCCCGGCTGGCATTCTGCACTGCTCTGCGTGGGCGCTGCCTGGGTGTGCCAAGGTCCGCTGTAATTAAATTACACCAAGTGAGAACAGAGTGGTCCCCATAATGCAAAAAAACCTTCAACACAGACACAGAGAAGGCATATCAAAAAATGTTAGCATGTGGTAGAATTATAATGTACAATGGGAGGGTTAAATAAAAAATCCTTTTATCTACTGAACATATTTAAGAAATGTAACTGAATGGCGACACAAAATGAAAAAAAATGCAGATTAAAACTAACCCACAATTGTGGCCCCTAGTCCAGAGATTTCAGTTTTGCTAGACTTTTACTCCCAAGCTAACTTGTCTTCTGACAGCACAAGAGGTACATTAGCATGCACAACATAGCACATAAAGAAACAGATTGGCCACAAACCCTTGAGAAAAACAAACACTGATACTCTACTGCAACCGCAGCATTTCTAACCAACTTTCTCAGCCTTTGTTGCTGTAACTGTTTTCGTACTGTTTAACTGGTCACCAACAGCCAAAGCCATTGGTTGACCTGAGGCAGACATGACTGAACTCCGACCAGCAATCAGTGCCAACAACTGTACTGATTTGTTATGCTTCATTCCTGTCTCGTAACATCCCAGCATGTTGCTTTCTGTCGTACTCACTGATGCTCTTTGTTCTGACCTGTTGTTTACCTGTCTTGTTGGGTTGTGTCATGTGCTGTGCCTTCCTGCCCTGCTTAATCTGGTCTGATCTATAACCTGATTATGGCTGTACCTACATCAGAAAAAAACCCCATGTCCAGGTCTGATTGGTCTGGACTGCAGAGAGCCAGTTTAGCACCTGGCCTCCTTTACTACAGAGCCCTACAAGTGCATAGCAACATAGTTTTGCATTGTCTTGCTGAAACCAAGGTCCTCCATGGAAAAACATATGTTGCTCTGAAACCTGTGTACACTTTTCTAGAGAGTAATGAGGCCTTCCAAAAATATGCTAGCTCCCTATACTGGGTGCACTAATGTGCCCTCATACCATCATGGATGCTGGTTTTGAAATGCGTGCTGAAAGCAAGCCAAAGATTCCTTCTCCTCTTTTGTCTGGAGAACTCGGTGTCCATGATTACAAAAAAAGAAATTCGTCTTTTTTGTCTCAGACTCTTTATCTCTCAGACTGCACGGCAGTTTCCATTTCACCTTCATCCATGTTAAAGAAATCCAAGCCCACAGATGGCAGTGGCATTTCTAGATTTTGATGATTTGTTGTTTACTTCATTTGCATGGCAGAGTTTAATTGAACTGTATCCACTTAGACTCCAAAAAATACCAAATGGACAAAATCCCAAATGTAAGTAATTAGATGTCAATTTTCCATGTAAAATAAAGTGTTAAATTTAATGGGACCTGGTGAAATGAAATTTACTTGATTGGTACGCATTAAATTCCTTATTATTTATCTAGCACTCCATCACTAGCTAAGAATCTTTTTTCTTTTGAGTGTATATTCTAGTTTGCTGCTCATTTATGGAAAATCCCATAAACTATATAAAATAATTTTACCTCTAACTATTTCGTTTCTACTTTAAAAACTCAAATTGTTGGTAAAATTAACCTGAATGCCTTGTCACTACGCACTACATTGTAAAATTAACAAAAACTGTTACAATTTCAGGATACATTGTATGAAAAAGGACATTTTAAATGTACTTCTCAGCTTATACCATCTATTTTCTTTCTCTTTGTGTCTTTCGTCTTCTTCCTAATTCAACACATTGGATGACTGAGGAAATTACTCACTCTGCGAAACCAATGAGGTCGTACCACAGCCTCACTCTCTGAGCGAGCCTGTCATTTCTGAAGCTGTTCTTTCTCTGCCATCTGTGGTCATTTCAGCGTCACATTGATGCAGCCCTCCTCCACCTAGTTCACCTCAGTTTTCATCAGGAGAAGTGTTCATGGGTTCTTCCACTGAGCTCACCACATTCATCCAGATCTTAACGATTGTTCTTCACCTATCTGACAAGTGACAAGTATGAAAGAGGCTGTAATATAAAACGGCTATTAAATAATTCTTGTTAATTAGCAGCATTCACTGCTCTGTAGTCTGAAGACATACAATGGCTATGACTCAATCACATTCATATGGATATGTTTCATTTATTTATACAGTGTACCAATTACTAATTTTTCTACTGTTTTTATATATATATTTTTTTTAAATTTCTCCTTATCATTTATTCTTGTTGCTTGCAACATCCACATGATAGACATGTAGTGGCTTGTCACCATACTTATTTATATTTCCTGTCACCTAATGTCTGCTTGTTAATACAGGCAAACATGTTTCCTACCTAAAAGCAACAGACATTTTTCTCAGTGATACTAAAAAAAAAAAGATGAAGAAGATGAAAAAAAACCAAGTATTGAATTGCTTTCGGTCACGCTGGCTAACATCTGGCATTCATGTAAACAGGCACTAGATTGATAGGTCCACCTGTGCACAGTCAAAAACAATTCTCTTAGGACAACTGAAGATAGACTTCAACAGCTTTTCCTGTACAATTATCTGGCATGAATCAGGGTGAATTTTTAAATTATTTTTTGATCAAACTGGCATATAGCTACATATGCCGCTGTTCATCCAAAACATTTTTACATCTATGCTTTTACTTTAACTGTCTGTTTTGCCATAGTCAGAGGCCACGGGTAGTTGACAAATTTTTTATCTAGCAGAGAAGTGCAAGAGTTTCATGAATCTTATTGTAAATCTAAATACGTGTCGCACGTGTAAAAGATGCAATCTGGGCACGGTGTATTATTCTTTTGAGCAGAATTTCACCGAAGCAAAAATTCCACATGACTAAAGACTCAAAAAATGATACAAAATATCTGAGGCTGAACATTAGGTCTTCTTTGTAAGAGAGGTTAAAGATTTTTCTACAGGAGCGGGGGAGCTCATGAAAGGCTCCTCCACACAGCTCTGCGAAGGATCACAAAGATAGGTTAAGCTTTAGAAAGTGACTGAGGCTGAGAGGAATGGCCTTCACCACCAGCTGCAGCACTTGGCATAAGATCCACCCTCTTTCCCTTGCTTATTTCCTGAATGACACCCCATTCATCTAAGATCACTGAGTCTTCAGGTGGAGTTGCCTCATTCGCTTCACCCCAAAACACCAGACAGCTACTCTATTGATGCTATATTTATAAGGAGGTAGCTGCATAGTGAAAAAAGGATGATGTGCCTCAGGTCACCTTACCTGCACTGTGTCAGCCCACAAGTTCCACTAAGAGAACTTGGGTTGTCTGATGTGAGCTGCTGCTTTGATTCATACAGGCATGCATCATGTTGGAAAATGTGAATGTGTCTTGTGCGATGGCACACTGGAATGACTGTCATACAATATTAAAACAGAGAAAAACAAATATGAACTGCAATGTTCTGAACTGATTGATAAATACATTTTATTTGGCAAATTTTACTTTTTCACCTGTTGGTCATAGAAAACAGTGCAGTCTATTACTGCAGATATGTCAAGGAAAGTATTCATCCATCGATCCATCTCTCACTACCAACAGATTGACCGCTGAAGCTGCTGTTGCATGGTGATCACAAATTGCAATATTGTTTTTCTCCCTAAAGTCTTGTGCTGTGTTATTTGCCAAAAAGTGATTAAGTGTTTAAACCTGCTCTGAATGGCAAAACACGTCAAACAGAGCCCCAAAGTGAGAGATGCGATTTTGCACTCCCTGGATACCTGAAGTAAAAGAGACATTAACTTCCCCCTTACATTATGTCATGTAAGTCACAGCTGGAGAACTTGAGTGCCTTGGATCAGAATTAAAACGGTGACTCATCTGTATAAAAGATTAAAAACTGAATTAAAAACATTTAGCTCTTGACTGACTGAAGGCAGAAGCATTTTTGAACACACAAATCAAGAAGAGATAACATAGATCACTTCTTTAAATTTTTTTTATTTCAATCACAGTGGCAAAAAAAAACATAAAAACCTTTTCAAAGACAAGAGTACATTGCTAAACCAAGTGAAGTGGTCCCTTATCCATTGGACACCTCTCTCTATGTCTCTGGTAGGACATATCAACTCAATTAAAAAGATCATTTTACCCACATTTTTATACCTTTTCCAGTCCTTACCCATTTTTATTTCTAACACTTTTTTCAGTGAGTTGGATTCTGTCATCTAATCTTACTTATGGCAAGGTAAATGCCCAAGGCTTAATAAGACGCATCTTTAAAAACCTAAAATTGAGGGTAGGTTTGCACTTCCCAACTTTCCCTTTTATTATTGGGCTGCTAACATAAGATGTTCAGTGTTCTGGTATTTTTAGCACAATCGGAGTGGTTGTCCTGACTGGGTGACTATGGAACTACATACCAACAATAGTAGATTTTTACCGGCTGCATTTTGTTCTCCTCTTTCATCCTCTTCATTCAACTCCATCCCCAACCATATAGTGAAACACTCATTGGAAATATGGGGGCAGTTTAGGAATTACTTTAATCTCTGTGCCTTCTCCTTTCTTAGCCCCATTGCATCTAACCATCTCTTTAAACCTTCTATCCAGGATGGTGGGTGTGTGGAGTGGCACAGTAGTGGAATAACTTGCTTTAAGGACCTATTCATAGCCAACAAACTAGCATAATTTGAACAACTTGCTAATAAATACAGTGTAGCACCATCATACTTTTTCAGATAATTCCCAGATCTTAGGCTCAAGCCCTCAACAAGAGCCTACACTATTAGAAACTATCCTACAACTCAATCCAACCAGTAGAGGGCTGAGCTCCATACTTTACAATAAAATGTTAAACTTGACACATGCCTTTTCATCCAAACTCAAGACACTATGGGAAGAAGACTAAAAATGACAATTTCTGACAAAACATAGACCTCTATACTCAAACATGTCAACACAACATCATTTTGTGCCTGCCACTATTTAATCCAGTTGGAAGTGGTGCATAGAGCCCACTTCTCAAAATCCAGATGATCTTGCGTCTGTCCTGAAATCACTCCATATTGTGACACATGCAAAACTGCTGAAGCCTCACCGATCCATATGTACTGGTCTTGTCCCAGTCTCGTTCAGTCCTGGACAGAGGTTTTCCATACACTGTCCAGGATTCTCAGTGTGATGCTGGCCCCTGGCCCCCTTCTTGCTCTGTTTGGCATCAATGGGAATGAGGATTTTTCAGGTGTATTCACTTTTGTCTGTGTGCAGCTCCCTCATGTCAGGTGTGGAAACACAGTGTTCAGGTCTAGGGCAGTGACGTGGGTAGGAATATTTAATTTTACAGCCTTAAGTGTATGGGCTAATTACTCCCAAATGTACAAATCATCTGTAATCCTTCTCTTCTCCTTTTGTTTATATGTATGAACGAAAAACTCTTAATAAAAAGACATCGTTTTAAAAAAAATTGGGGGTCTCACACATTTACACCTGAGACAAATGAATGATGCAAAGTGAAGAGAATAGCCTGTTATCTCACGTCTGGCCTATCACAATGAAGACTTCTTTTGTAAGATTTTTTTTTTCCTTTTTCAGTTTGAAAAGCTACAAAATAGTGATGTAATCCATATCAGATCAGACATCTTTTTGTACTTCCCTTACCTGTCATTTATGTGTTATGTATGTTTGCAGTGTACATTAATCATCAACATCTAGGGGCATGCTTTCTGCTGATTAAAACCACTGTTTGAGAATATGACAAAAGACATACGTTTTCACTTTCAATCTTGTCAACTTCAATTCGTCAGAAAAATATTTTCTACCAAAAGACTGACATGTTAAAGCTGAGAAAGTTCAACACACACAGTACAGCGCTAAAGTTCGCATGCTGAGGAAGAGGAGACATTATGATTCAACGAACTTTCTCTTTGTCTCTCTTTGTTGTTTTGCCCAAGGCAATATGAGAAGCTCCCGAGGAAACATCTGGCATATCAAGGAGACAGTTTCTCTGTCTCGCTTCTCACGATACCCAAAACAAATTTGTGAATAGAGAGTGCTGATGACGGCCCACAGTGCCTCCTTTCTGCACCACAGTTTCACTAATAAACATCTTAGTGTATAGCTGCCTTGTGCAGTAGATTTTTCATTTTTGACTATCATCAAATGCCTAAAGAGTCATTATGTCATTTAAGGTGTTTGTCAGTTCAAAACTTTTAGCAAAGCAGCGACTGACCAGCTTGACACCTCCCAACCCAAAAAAGACAGATGAAAAAAGTAAACTTGAAAATCAATCCTTATATTTTCCACCTTACTGTCCACACTGAGTCCACACAGAATTTTCTCAAATGCTCCAAATGCTGCTCGTAGCCTTCAACCACTCGATGCTGGTGCCAGTGATTTATTGCACAGGACAGCTGTCACACTCACCACTGAGTCACACGAAAAGACTGGATGGTCATTACTGGCATATCCATGTCTTCATTTAAAATACATTGCCAGAGTTGTGGTGATTTTGACAGCAAGGTATGTTTTATTAGTAGTGTTTAGTCGAGTAGTAGTAGTAGTAGTAGTCTTTAGTCAAATACAGATGGTAGCAACAAACATTAACAATGAAACTAGATGATGGGAGAGTTTGACTTTCTGCTAGTGTGCATGTTACTTCAGAAATGAGTAACATGCAAGAAATCAGTTTTAGCCTGGAGAGATCCACTCCATCTATGAGCTCCACTAGTTTGCATCTCTAATTGAGTTTTGATTGACGGCTGTGTGATGATTGTTTGAGCTAAAAGTTAAACTAAGTAAACAGTAATTATTAAATTAATAAATTGTTTAAACATTAACATCCTCCTTGGCAGGAACACCTGTGAGTCGGTGCTTTGAGCAGAAGTTCTAGGATGAAGGATTTGCCGGATGGATCAATATGCAGCTTGCATGATGAGATAGTGATACGAGGTGCAAATGAACAATGTTATTCCCTCAAGGAATTCCCTGAAGCAGGCTGCAAATGAACTTCAATAAAGCCTCAGATGAAATACCAACATATAGTATAAGTGACACATAATATCAATAACAACATCAAATTACCAGTTGCTACAGCGTGGCTAGTATCATTTATCCTTTCTCAGTCTGTGTGTTCACGTGTGTGTTTGCATGTCATCATGACAAAACGCCATCTTGGAAAGGAAAACTAGTTACAATGACCACAGCGGTGATGTTAACAGTTTAGTTTCAATGTATATATTTCTTTGGTGATATTGACACAACAATGCAAGGCACAGTCGCAAACCTTTACAGGTGAGTAGCTGCGATCAAAATGAAGGTCAGCCTCGAAGACAGGCAAGAACAGAGCCATGAGTAATCACTACACAGGGGAGACTGTGGTAAGGGAGCCGTTGCACACAGAAAAAGAAAAAGACCTTCATAGTACATCCTTAAGAAGATCTGGCAGTGAACCCTGTCGATTCCTTATGTAATGAAATTTTGAACCATATTGCAATTTGACAGGTTAAACTTGTATTAGATTCCTTCAGTAATATGCAGTGTACATAAAAACACATTTCTGCCTATAAACCAGTTTGGCCAAATTTGCAGGGTTAACAACAAAGTACACTGAAGTGCAGTGAAGACGACAGTCTCTATTATGGTTTTGATGTGAAATATGTGAGTCGTGTTATTTAGAGATGTTGACAGGGCACACAGCATCATTCAGGTCATCTGTCCACACAGTTATGCCACAAAGTTGTCAAGCTCTGTTTTCTGACTAGAACAATGTCCAGTCCTTATCAAGTATGAACATCTGATGGATCTATCACACTGTGTTTCATCAAGGGTAAAAAATAACCCAAATATACACATGCAGACTATCAGGCCCTATGACAACAACAGTACTATTAACAATAAAGTTAAGTGAGCACTATAACTTCTAATTGTTCCAGTTAGTATGAAATATAACATTTAATATGAGTTTCCTTTCCTGTTTCTCTGTACAGTCTGTCGGTTAACAGCGTGATGATAAGAGGACAAAACAAGCAAAGCTAACTGTGACTGCTGCTTTATAACAAGACAAATTGAGTTTGATAGGAAAGTTTACTGTGTTAAATTATGAGCAGAAATTGAAAACTAGACCAAATAATGGTACAAGATGGATAATTAGAGGATGAACAACACTGAATGACGGATATGTGTGCCAAACAATATGGCTTCTCACTCATAATTTGTTAGTCATTAGGATTCAGTCTTGGGAAAAAAAGATAAATATGCCTTGCAAAATTGTGTGCCAACATAACTGTTATATTTCTTTGCTGAAATGAAACTTTGACCTGCTGATATTTCCAGTGATTATCACAGTGATGATGTCCATTCTCTGTACACCATGGAGATGTTTCCAAATTTAATTCCATTTTATTTTTGTCTAGTTAAGACTGAATGAAGCATACAGCCATCCATCCTCTTCCACCTTTCCAGGGCCTGATCGCGGGGGCAGCAGCCCAAGCAGAGAACCCCAGACATCCCTCTCCCCAGCCACCTCCTCCAGCATGTCCGGGGGAACACCACGGCATTCCCAAGCCAGCCGAGAGATCTAATTTCTCCAGCGTGTCAGGGATCTGCCCTGGGTCTCCTCCCGGTGGGACATGCCTGGAACACCTCACCCAGGAGGTCAGATGCCCGAACCACCTCAACTGGCTCCTTTTGATGAGAAGGATATAACTACTCTACTCTGAGCTCCTCCCGAATGGCCAAACTTCTCACCCTATCTCTAAGGGAGAGGCTAGCCACCCTTCGGAGGAAGCCCATTTCCACTGCTTGCATTTGCGATCTGCAAAAAGCAGAGAAGAGATTCTGAGACCATACAAGTTAAAGCCTTCCGTCACTTGGCTATGCCTAGAAATTCTGTCCATAAAAATTACAAACATAATCGGTGACAAAGGGGAGCCCTGGCTGAGCCCATCACAGACCAAGCTCTTCCAACGGTTGGATAAGGATCAAATGGCCCTAGCAATGGGTCAGACACCCCATACTCCCGAAGCACCCCCCACAGGACAGCCAGAGGGACACGGTCAAATGCCTTTTCCAAGTCACATGTAGACTGGTTGGGCAAACTCCCATGCACCCTCAAGTATCCTTGAGAGGATAAAGAGCTGGTCCACTGTTCCACGACCAGGATGAAAACAACATTGTTCCTCCTGTATCCGAGGTTCGACTAACGGACGGACTCTCCTTTCCAGCACCCTGGCATAGACCTTCCCAGGGAGGCTGAGGAGTGTGATTCCCCTTTAGTTGGAACACACCCTCTGGTCCCTACTGAAGTATACAGTTTATAGAATTATTTTCTAATGAGGCTAACTGACATTAAATGGCTGCATTCAATATAGGTTTAAGTCCTGATGCCATTCTATCATTACTGACTTTTGTTATTGACACTGGATCAAATTCAGGAAATAATTATGTTTTTTGTTTCACATTTGGAAAGTTGGAAAAGTGTATGCACCCAAAACATCTTGCATGCATGTATAAAGATTTCAATACATATGTAAAAGTCCTAGAAGGAGCCCAAATTTGGAAAAATCATCTGTGACATTCGTTAAAGTCACAATAAGCCCTGCAGCAACACTTTTTTTCCCATTGAGAATGAGGACGAGAGCTTGTAAAGCTCCAGTGACCTCTGTAATCATCAGGTGGTGAAAATGAAGGTACATTTGCTTTAGGTGTTGGCAATTAATTCAGACTGGGACCCACTCCAGATTTCTGTCCCCATTTTTCCCCCCAGAATATAATGTTCCTCACCTCACTTCACCTCGTCCACCTACTTCCCACCCACTCGCCTTACACACAAAAAGAGCTCATACTCACACAAAATTTCATGAAAACAAATGCTGAAATGTAACCACTTTGCATTTTTCCACCTATTTTCACAGACAAATGATTATGCACAACGATTTGAAATCTGCTGACCATATAGGTAAATAAGCATTCATTACTCAGTTTAATTATTTTTCTAATGATATAAACGGTGAGACCAGGTTCCAGATTTTAGGATGCATTGCATTAAATCTACAGAGAAAACTGAATAACAGGCTCAAAGTCTAAGAGGATAGCATACTCATTTAATATAATGAGCTTGCCAATGCTTTCCATGTGCAGCTAAACTCATTTTTTAAAAAAAAGTCTCTGAATCTTTCTCTAAAACGCCGTCATCACAGCAGGGAAAAAAAACTTTAGGATTTCCGATTCAGGCTTTTAACTGTAAAATAATGTAGCATTTACTTCAAGACAAAAAAAGAACAACTAATTTTATACGCAATGCTACATCTGACATGGGGACCTGGGGTATTTTCTCTGGATGCAGACAGCAGCTAAAGTGTATGTTTGCATATCTGGTCAAGTGAATTGGTAAATGTTTTCAGCGAGAGAACACAGGAGTAGCGAGGTTTGACTTTTGTGACAAGGGTGTACAGAACAGGCACAATGTGTGCTCAGTGGGCAGGAAAATTGATGACAGCGTATATCTAGAGGCTCTATACCTGCAGTGTTAAAGATGTCACACTGCTGCTGGGGACAGTTGAGTACTAGTGATTAAAACAGAAAAGGACAAAGCATTGCTACTCAACAGCAGCTACTTAAAAAAAAAAAAATTGACACTGGTGACAGCTCCACAACCTCGACACATTTCACGGTACTCTGTATCTTTGGATTTTTTGCTGTCTTTGTTTCCCAGCAGGCTGGGTCTGCCCTGGTAAAGACATTCTTGCTCCAGTTTTGGTTGCATCACATTTTCCCCAAATAGGATCAGTCAGGGATTAGTTATGAGGGGAGAACAGAATCAGCAATCACAGTGACATGTTGCCTTCTTTTCACCTGGAGGGGATCTGAGCGCATGCATGAGCTCGAGACAGATATCACCTCTCACCATCTGATACCCAGAATGCACACCTGCAGAAATGTGGGTAACACCTGCGTGAGCCTCAGCCTTATATATTTATTTTTTCTTCATATTTTCTTGCTTATTTCTGTTGCCTGAGGCACCTCTAGATGGCACTGTGCAGCTGTTTGTGAAATGTTGCTCCGAACAGTGACGCTGTGCTTCTGTCTTTGTGACTTGTCTGCCTGGATTCACTGCTGTGTTCTGAGGGGCGTTTGAATGCCTCATTTCACTCTTATGCTATCCCTCTTTTTTGCTTATTTTTGTTTTTCACAGCCAATTGTGCTCAGAGAAAATGGCACTTTGGCCAGTCAGTAGGTCAATAAACGATAAAGCATTCTGCAGAAGGAATTTGCAGCTGGATCAACTGTGTCTCTCAGTAGTTTGCCTTCATAAATTTTGGCCATAATGAATTAAGTTGGTTTTTTTTTCATGATTTTCACCACTGTGGCACTCAACTTCAAAATAATGGACAGAGAAACAAGAAAAACTTAAGCTAAATAACCTTGGAGCAGCCTCTGGCAAAATACCCAAAGCTGTGCTTCAAGTCTGGTCAAGGTCACTACATTAGTTTCACGGGGGGTTGGATACTGTTCCTGATCTGTTTCCACTTTCAAAATTTGATCCCATTCCGCTTATTATACAGCCAGCCAGATATGACCCACCTGGATACATTAGTCACCCCTCTGCAGCCCCTCTAACCTGCTGTATATGTCGCACAAAGGACAAAAAAGGAGCTGTGAAGACAGAGTGAGGGAAGCCACTATTTTATATATGCTAGTGAAATTAATCATTTAATATCTCTGTGCTGGTTAAGACTGAAGAGGGTATGTAAGAGAATGTTAAATGTATGTTGTTTATTTTTGTCTACTGTAAAACAAAATGCAAATAAACAGAAGCATATAATAAAAATGACACCAATGCCATAATATCTCATCTCAAAGCAGATTCACACACTTGGTTTAAAGCCTGTTGGTAGTGAAATGTAACAGTACAATATTCAAGTGCAGTACTTAAGTGTCTTGAAGAATAGCTATGAGATACTTCTACTATTACTTCAAATACTGCGGTATAGCCCTACTTTAAATATTTCTAAGAAAAAAATATCATTTAGTATGAGAGCTGCTGGACGTAGTAATAAAACATACACAGAAGCCCTTTCATGATAGTTTTTGAAACAAGTGATATAGATGAAAGTCTCCAGTGGGTTGTAAGAACTTCTTTTCAACCTCCAACAGTATCAAAATGCTCTTTACATCTTAATGCATACATTCAAGGCCAATAATGAACTTTAAGACTCAACTTTTGTGAAAAATGAAGACGATTTGAACCTCCTAATGACGATCATTTTCAATTATTGAAGACTCCCACAGATACTGAATGGACTATTTTAAAAGTCAGTCAGAAACCCAAGAAATATAAAATGAATGTTCCACCAGAGATGCTGGAGATGCTGCTATGTAAGGAGCATTTTACTGATAATAATGAGTCTAAATCGTGGCATTGCATATGTATATTGGCGCCACCTTCAAAATGATCCACGTCTTGATTTTCCAAGCTCCTGCTTTTCATAATGTGGCATTGTCATCTTGTTAGGTTTTTGGCAAACTGTAGATGGAACAAACATATGAGCAGCATGTGTGCAGCACTGTGAAAGGAAAAGAAATAAATTTCAGTCTCCTGCTGGATCAGCATGGCATTACATATTAACATTATCATCTGAAAGCACATTTTCGATTTTGCATGTTCAATGCCGTGTGGCTGTGCCAGATATGAGAATATGCACAGAGAATCGGTAAAGTATATTTCACACCTAAACTATAGTCACTGTGTTAAGTGCCAAAACACAGTAATACACAGATTTTTAGCTTCACATACACTCCTTTAAAAATAATGTCACCTTGGTCTCAGGTGAAAAAGAAAACAAAAAAATCTCCAGTTTCAGCTGCTGCATTTAGTTTGCTTTCAATTGCCGGTTATAGGACAAAAGCCAGAGAAAAGAATAATGGAAAGCCAAAATGCCCTTATAGTGTGTCCATGAGGGTAACACCTGTAAAGTTGAGGAAATGTATTTGAGTTTCCTTGAGTTCTCTCTGACTAAATGAGGTAAGATAGTGTTTAATACTGGGACTTGGCAACAGCTTTCAGAGTATAAGATCCCGCAAATCCATCTGCAGAAAAAGCAAGGGTAAAAAACATTTTGGTTGTTATTGTCAATTCCCACTGGAGCTGTGGCAGTACTAAGACTGCAGAGGATACTGATAAGACAGCAAAAGAGACTCTACACCTTATCTCACTGGCACAGTCCTTGTTCACTCAGATTCCTTCCTTGCTGTACGTGGAAAAAAACAAACAAAACAAAACACATTTTTTCCCTTTTTTCTAATTAATATAACAATTTCTTATTGTAAGCAACCAGACAATCCCGGCAATCATGTTAATACTGAAAAAGAGAACGCTTTGTCAATGATGGTGACTAAAACGGGCAAAAAAGATTTCCTCGTTTACATTTTCAATATTTTTTTTAATGATGTCTCTCAGTGTTTTTCCCGCACATCTTTTCAAGGCGTACGCTCATTGCAAAATCAATTATCTGAGATCATAACCAAGTGTTTCTGCGGCTGATGATAAGAGCATCTGCATCAGGCAGACAAATGGAAGAATAGACACCGTATTTAGAAATACATTCTGACATCTTACTAAAACAATCTGACTTTATTAAGGAAGACTAATAATGGTGTCCTTTGGATATTACAGGCTCATGCTGTGGGTCATTAAGCCCACAGGGGTAAGAAGCAGTGCTGGTGACAAACAGCGCAGCTGGAAGAGTGACAATGACAAAGTTGGTCGCTGAAAACAAAAGTAAAGGTCTCTTCCTACTATGCGGTCTGAACGCTTCATCTCAGACATGTCATTTAATGGGTGTTATACATGAATGATGGACACATAAAAAGTCACCTTGCCGGAGCCCTGAATTTGTCCGGCTCAGTGATCTAGCTGCACTTGTGACATCGCGGGGGCCTGTAGTCATATACTGAACATCCCGCAGCTCTGTTATAGACAAAGACGGTTTAAATAGAGTGGGGTACTCTTATCTACTCCAACCTTCAACATGAGACATTTTTTTTCTGTCCAAACCCTGTATAGCTCATTGACTATATTAGCTCACACATTATCTGGGTCCACTCATCCTAATAATGCATGCAGTTGCAGTAAGTCATTTTGGGTGAAAGGATTTGCAAGATGTTGTATATCATGTTTCACATAGAATCTACTAAACACCCTGTAGCACAGAGAGAAAATGTTGAGAATCAGTTTCTGCCTGCAACAGCATATCATTTCACTCCCCCTCAACATGCTGAAGATAAGAGCAAACAAGTGGGTCAAGCTGAGAGGAGATGATATTTTTGGGAGGCAGCCATCTTTATGTCAGGATCAAAGTGAAGTGGCTCTGTCTTCGGTCCCTGTGGGCTTTCTATCAACAACTCCTTAAGTCTCAAAAGGGGATCATCTAAAAGGTAGGTATTATGTACGCAAAGCTATTCCACTCTTGTGGTGTAATTTTCCGTAAGAATCTTTAAGAAGCCACACGTAAATCTCATAATCAAAGATCTCCACATGATAAACCATTACATGCGCAAAAGTAGAAACCCCACAAGAACCCATATAATTCTCATCAGGCAAGCTTACCTGATGTGACGCCATTTATTACAGTCTAAACTGACGGCAGCGGTAAGCATTACATGTTTTCACACAAAACACCCAACATTATTTCTGAGGTATTATGTTTAATAAAAGTCTATCCCTGCTGTGCATTTACAACAGCAAAAATAATCTCCCCTTGTTACAAATCCAAAGCTGTTGCACATTTAATGGCACAGTGCTAGGTAGTGTCAGTTGTGTGAAAGTGCTTCACCATGCTTCAGGCCTAATGAACTACACATAGTGATTGCTTTTTGCAAAACTTACAGCTTACACTGCAGGCGCTGATGAGATTGTTATCTACTCATTAATAGATAAACAGATCTAGAATGTGACTGGCTGTTGCTTCCTGGAGGGATGTGTCTAAGTCTTTGACATTCATCAGCATTCCCCTATCTATATCATTAAAGAACTGTATTGGAATTTGATGAAAAACTGTTTTCAGGTGTATTCTCGTTGAACTCCATGAATAATCCTAATTGGATGGAAAATAGCTAACTGCTGCTCCATTTCCCTTCTTGGATAAGGACAATCTTCAAAAGGTGCTACGCACAAATTTGCCTCTGCTGTACACATCATTCACCACTCCTCTCTCTCTCTCCGTGTCTCTGTCTCTCTGCATCCTGAGTTCTAAACAATTATGCTGAGACAACAGCTATTACTGCCTGTTATCCTTTATGGTTGATTTTCACATACAATGTGACTTGTTAATAACTGCACTGAGGACATCAAAAGGACACCTGTCCCATCGTATCAGCATCACTGTCAGTGAACAGAAATCCCTACAGCAGAAAAAGAAAGAAAAAATATTCCATTGCATCACAGATGGCTCGAGGTGGCTCACGACTGGAGGGAAAATGTTTCACTTTTAGCAACCAACAGCAGCCAACCAAGTACCAACATACTGTACCTCACTGCACTACACAATATAAGACATTGTGTTAAAATCTGAAATACGTATAGATGTGTGTGTGTGTGTGTGTGCAGAATGTATTATCAGGATGATGTTCAACATTGTAAACAGCATTGACCCTGAAAAGGATAAGTATGGGCTGAACTTTGTGCCATCAGAAACATAATGTGAATAAGTTTTTAAAACTAAATTTGAATTAGCCTAATTTGAAGTCCAATGTACTGGTTTGAAAATGATTGTCACTAAATTGAAACAGAATTTTATATTTTGAAAATTAATTAATTTGCTTTGAAATTGAAAACAAATGAATTTAATTTTCAAAATATAAAATTCAAATTCAATTTAGTGACGATCATTTTCAAACCAATAAATTGGATTTCAAATTAGGCTAATTCAAATTTAGTTTTAAAAAGCATTTATACAAGTTTCAATTCAGATTCAATCTGAGCAATTCAAATTTAACTTATTCAAAATCAGTTTCTGATGGCACAAAGTGCTGCGCAAGAGAATAGATGGATGGATGTTCAACATTGCTATGATCCTGGAAATGCCAAATATTAATGCTTGACTGGGGAATCATTCAAATCCTGTTATAAAATATTAAAAGTGGAGAATTTTATAACATTTTTTAATGGTAATTTAGAATTTTGAATAGCAGGAAACTATTTGTAAGCCGAGTCAATTTTGAGTATTTCAGTGTTGTTCATTTTCATTGAATGTAAAATCAACCCAGTGGTTAGGTCACATACCACATGGTCTACAACGCCCTCAGCAGCTCAGTCCCTCGTTTAACTTCCAGCCAAGCTGACCTTAGCTTCATGTCATTTCCCTCCTCTTCCTCCCAACAGTTGCTGTGTATTTCTACTGTTGTACAAACAAAAGTGAAAAATATTTATAAAGGAATTTATTTTCAGCACCTCTTCCACTGTTAGAGAGTAAAATGTTGTTTGAAGTGAAGTTATCTTAGCTGGACATTTTTACCTAATGCCACAATCAATACACAGATATAAAACCAGCCCAACCCCAAATTGTATTTTTATTTCCTTCATAAACACACGTTCCACCTTTTATACGATTCCAAAAATGAATGGCAGGCAGGTCAGAGATAGGCAGAGCTTCAAAAACACAACATGAACATGACACACATAACAAAACCAGGCATGTGTTATTGGCTGGACAACAACGACAAGTTGAGAACAAAGACAAACTGGGTTGGAACATGTGAAAAAACAAGACTACAGGGAATTAGAAATGGGTGTGTAACTGGGTGGGGAAGGTCAGGTGATGGAAAAGGCATGAGCACAGGGAATACTACAATAGAGGTAGATGTGGGAGTCAGGAAAGGTAGAAAAGTCTAAAAGATGGAGAAATGGAGGAAATGACTGCAAAGCCTTTGTATAAATTCAGTAGCCTCAGAAAGTGTAAATGTGGCTAAGTGTAAATGGACAGAGGCAGAATACAGATACAAAAGAAAGGAGTTAAGCAGCCACTGTGAAACATTATCCTGCGACGAAGATTTAATGACGATAATAGTAAGCATTAGCCACATTATGTAGCTAACTGGTTGGTCATGAAATTAAACTCCCAAGTGTTAAGTCAGATGGGAGTGTTAACCCTCGAGACTGGAGGCTCAATGTGAACTCCAGTCAGTGACAGGGTGGAGAAAAAGTCTCTCTCTTGATTTCCCTGTACCACTTTTGAGCCCCAAGCTTGACAGTTTATTGATCTCCCTCTCGTCTAATCAGTAGCCTTGTCACATTATAACAAAGGGGAGCCAGCCAAAATGAAAGCAATTTACTTCAGCCCAGTGAAGATTGCAGGGCAGGGTGTAGTAGTTTTCTTCCCCTTTCATAGACAATCTGATACAGGTAGTGTAGCTCACCCTGAAATCAAAACAATGTCTGAGCGCATTCAGTCTGGCAGGGTGAAGCTGGGTGCAATCAAACACTCCAACCAATTGTCCAACTTAAAATTACCTATGAATGCCTTTATTCAGTCAAACTAGCTTCTGACAAATGTTAAAAAAAAAAAAGTCACAAAACACAAGACATGTCTGAAACTGTAAAGATTTGCTGGTGAACCCTTGTTTCTTGTAAAGCAGTAATAGAAAATGAAATAAAACTATTAGCAAGTGAGTATATCTGCATTATGTCATGTTGGTTATTTAATCCAATAAACATGCTCATTGTCTCAAGTATCCCATGAGATTCTGAAGGTATGTCGTTAAAGGACTGTCCTTGCAAGGTTCCGAGCAAAAATATGAATGCTTGCAATTACTATTTAGATTGTCTGTGAAGGTTCTCAGTCATCCAGGTCATCATAGTCTAAGGAGCTTGGAAAGAAAAGCATCTGGACTTCTTGAAGTTGCTTGAAGACGTTTCATCTCTCATCCAAGAAGCTTCTTCAGTTCTAAGGCCAAATGGTGGAGAGTCTCAGATTTAAGTACTTTAAGACTCCCCACCATTTGACTGTAGAACTGAAAAAGCTTCTCGGATGAGAGGTGAAACGTCTTCAAGCAACTTCAAGAAGTCCAGATGCTTTTCTTTCCAAGCTCCTTAGACTACCATTTAGATTATGAAGCCTGCAGGCTAGATACATCCACACATGGTAATTGAATTTGCACTTCCCTTTAAACAGGAGAAGCAAACCTGCGTGCATGTTGTCATGTTTCTGAAAACATCGCTTTAGTCCTACAAGCAGCATAAATAATAAGGTGATGTTTAGACTTCTCTTTATGCCTGTTCTCTTAACTTTTAAAATGAAGTGTACCTTCAGAATAAATCCAACACCAGGGTTATATGGTCATATTAAACAGCTCTAATACATTCTAATTGGCAGTATGTATGTACATTAGTTCCACCGATGTTCTAATTTGCAAGAAACTGTTTGCCTTCACACAACTAACCTCTGATATGAAGTATTACAGCACTCTGTCCACAGACAAGCCCTGTGGTTTAGGCATCGTAGTGCTGTTTCAATTTGGAGTCCCTCTGGTAACATGAAATTATTTACTTTTGTATCCCTCAGGTCATCACTGGAAAATCTTGTTTACAGGTAAACACAAAGTTGAGTTTTAAAAAGCATCACAATGGCATTGGAGCGGTCGCTATGCAACCAACAAAGTCCATGCCTTGCTGTGACCTACCATGTGACCGAGTCTTTCTGGCACCGTAAGCAGAAATCTTAGGAAGTGAGCTGACACTGCACCCTCAAAACCAGAAAAAAACATCTTCAACACAAAATCCCCCTCCCTCAAAGCCTCCAGCATTTGTCTGTGCTTCCCAGTGTCATATGCTCCAGCATTAATAGTGTTCCCCTGTGAAAATGTTTACAGTGCATCCCATTCATCACAGCCTCCTCACAGTCTAATAAAAATGCCCTTTAAGGTCTTATTTTCAGTCTCAGAATTTAAAAGTGCTTTTGATTTTGGTAGTCTGCCCTTCGGCTTCTCTGGAGTCCTTCACTCCGTTGGGATTGAGATCACTTTGGACTTTGGGTTCAGAGAGCAAATGCTTAGGGATTGCTAGAAACATAATAAAGTTAGTGAGGTAAAATCTCTAGCCTGAATGGAAAAAACTGCAAGGTCTATTGGTCACAGCGTTCTTTGCATGGGTTTAAAGCAAACTGACAGAATAGAAAAGCTAAGAAGAATAAATCATCATATCACTCACTTCAGTGGCAAAGCAGAATGTAGTAAACATATGCAGTAAACTGTCTGTGTATACAATGTAAGCATTGGTAGAAGGCTTGAAGCAAAGCTTTTAATGGTAAAAATTTCCAGAGGTGGATTTGTTCTTCTGGTTGTTTTCCTCAGTATTGCATCTATCATTCTGACTGGATTTGACCCAGCATCTTCTGCCTCTGTTACCATGATCGACAATCGCACCAGTGGGATGATCATCAGGGGCAAAATAGATGATGTATTGTTGTATGTTTTAAGGTCTCTGTAATATTGCTGCTAACTGCAATGGCTGTCCCTTTATATTATATTATGCTGTTTTACTACTTGCACCTTATTCTCACAGTGGTGGCCTGATAATGAGCTAAAATAATTGTAACACTCTTCTTAGCAGCACAGCAGTATAAATTGGTGATATCCTCGCTCTCCTGAAAGCAGCTTTACAAAAGCATCAAGTAGGGCCAAGAAAAAAAAAGCTTAAACAGTTTGTTTCAGCAACAATAAGACCTTATAATGCTCATAATTACACAGAGTAGTCAACAATACAGTAAGAAGAAAAATACTTTCAGTAAAATTGTCCAGTGAGGTAATCAGCTGAAATTAATGGTGCATTATTGACAATTATTAATTTGCCACATTTCTCATTTATGGTTGACATTCAGTTCCTGTATACTGCAACTATAAAAAAAATTCTACTTTGAGCAAATTCAGACAGATTTTTAATTTTTATAGCCTAAACTTGAGCTAGTCTGTAAAATTTACATTCGATCCATCTGTGACGATTGGCTCAAGTGTTTGACAAGCTAATGCGACTGTGAGACAGCTGTATTTTAACGTAATCAAACAAAAACATAGTGAAGAGAGAGCCATTAGAACTAGGCTCCGGTACAAAATGAATTTTCCTTTAGCTGTCATAAAATGCTCTGAAAGGAAATTCTTCAGATTTTGGTAAGTATGTCTCACTAGGAATTGTAGGCACACACGGCCACTCAGCCACTTAGCTTACAAGTAGTTTGCCCTTTATGTAGCAAGACAATACAGAAGGACACAAGTGTGCAAAAAGTTATTGTATTGGATGGACATGTAGCAAGTCTAATCGTCATGCAGGTGAACAAAGATTGTCTGTCCTGGCATGTTATGTGGAAAATTTCTTTGTCAAAGCTTGATCAGCACTGTCTGTCTGCATGTATCACATTTCATGAAATTCACACTGACCACATGAATTTGATGAAACTTTGTGTGGGTTAAGAAGGAACCTCTTGAACCCCAACTGGTCGCAGCAGATGGCCGCCCCTCCCTGAGCCTGGATCTGCTGGAGGTTTCTTCCTGTTAAAAGGGAGTTTTTCCTTCCCACTGTCACCAAAGTGCTTGCTCATATGATTGTTGGGTTTTTCTCTGTATGTATTATTGTAGGGCCTACCTTACAATGTAAAGCACCTTGAGGCGACTGTTGTTGTGATTTGGCGCTATATAAATGAAATGGAATTGAATTGAAAATTGAACCTACCATCAAAATACACGTACAGATCCAGATCACTTTCTTGAAAATTGCAAAACTGGGAATTGTCCTTGTCCAAATGCAGGCTTGTCAGAGGGCGTTAATGAACAAGCTTTATTTTGGTGAAGTCCAACAGGAAGAAAACAAAGTCCACAAAACCAAACATGAGACTGACAAGAGAAATGCATGGGTACAAAAAATTCAAGGGAAGCATATTTAAATACAGCAAACATGAGACAAAAGAATGTGAAAAAAATAAAATAAAACAGGAAGTAACTAAACATGTGAACATCTAGTAGAGTGACGGAGATTTAAATAGTGCAGCTGTGCTATATAGTAGTGAAAGATTTATACTTTGCACTCATACCTTTGAAGTGAGAACAATATGTTTATTTATTGATTGATTTATCTATCCATCTATGTGTGCATTTTTTATCTTAATGCTGTCATCAATTGTGAAACTGAGTGTTCACTGTTCATTTCTCCTTCATAACAGCATCGTTGAGTCTTTATTTCCACATCCGTGTGTTGTTATAATCCTAGTAATGTATGGAGGGGGTAATGAAGCATCTGCTCATCTGCCTCGAGGTCACATAAAAATACATCAGTACCATGCCATAAACATGAGCTTCTTTCACCTCTTCCCATCACAAAACAGAGGCTCCCCTTGAGCTGTGAATGTTGCACATCTGGTGCGAAAGACATGAAGTGTCTCCAAGACACACAAGATACAAGAGCCCCAAAACACAAAAAATATTGCACTTGAGTATTGCCTGACTACATGTTAGTGAAGAGAATCAATTTTAGAATAAGAAGGAAAAAAAAAAAAGCTATGCGAATGGTAGGCATTGCAATGTATTGCACAGTGCTGTAGCTTTTGGGTGTACTGTAGTACTTGGGTACTTACTACTTTACATACAATCTTTCAACCAGATCTGACTGGAAGAAATATAATTATGGAATCGACATCTGGTCTTGAATGACAAAGAGATGGATTAGAACAAATGAAGGCTCCCTGTCAATAATCCCTTGAGAAAATGGAAATTACTGGACCATGAATAGGTTTCCAAATTAAATGTAATGGAACAAGGGGCATGGATTTAGCAGGGAGGTGAAGAATGCAAGATAGGATTTTCTGCCCATTTCAAGTCACATAAGGTGCAAGGGCAACACCTTTAAACAGATACTATCTATAAAATATTTAATATTTATTTATTCTATGATTCATAGTTTTATCGACATGGATCATTATTCCAGATATGCACAAACACGATTTTGAGGGTCTAAGAGAGTTTTAAAAAAGGGCTGTTGTCATCAATATGAGCGATGTCTTTGCATTAAATTATTTTAAATATTCAAACAGGCTTACCTTAAAAAAAATAATAAGAAAAATTAGTTACAAAAGGTTTTGCATGTCTGGACGACCTTCATCAGTTTGATCTCGTTAGACTCCGTGTAATTGACTGGTTGCATTACACAGTGACCTAAGCCCTTTACTCTGTTCTGTTTCACAAATGAACCTAAATTAACTGCATTTCCAGAAAGCAGGTCTTAAATAACAGCAGTCAAGAGACTCAGATGGAAAGAGGTGGGGGGAAAAAACAGGGAGTTTGAAAAAAAGCAGCCATCATCATCAAAACACGGGTAACAGTAATTGAGAAATTGCCCATTCGTAGGGAAAACATTGTTTCAGATTGGATGTCACTAGAGAACGATAGCACATCCTGTACCAGCTGTAAAGAAAAATTCTCACCATCTATTGTATGAGCTGCATGCAAATTATACCAGCATGCAAGTGAGTAGGTGAAATAAAACCATCAAGTCTTTCCCCTCTGCACGAGATACATTTTCTTTGTTTTTGGCCTGGGGGTAAAGATATAATCATGGAAATGTGCAATAAGGAGCATGCAACTCTGTATTCCAAATTATCCTATTACTTCTTAAATGGTGCATCACATAAACCTACCTTTAATTTGTATTTATTTTAATTAGGCCTTATGTTTTTTTCTTCTTCCAGTGTGATATGCTGTTGAGTATTCCTCTACATAACAATAATCTAATCAGGTTTTTACTCAGGGGCCTAAATAGAGGCTTACTAAAAAAGTGCTGCATTGATGAGGGTGGGAGCATAAAATTCAGCTCTGCAACAATTTCACATCATTTGACATTTCATATCATTCGGTTTGATATTACAGAGCCTGTGGCATTATCTTCAGTTCAATGCCTTTTCCAATTTGAGATCCACTGCCTTCCTGATTTTACCCTCATTTGTAAATGTCACTTAAGTAGAAGTGATGGAAATAATTTGCAATGGTGTAAAAAGAAAGATATATAAGAAAAAAACCAGAAGATTAAAAAAGTGAAATGAGGGAGTGCAAAGAAACATGGTGACAATAGCAACAGTGAAAACCATGCATATCCATGTTTAGAGATTTGAGTATTTAGACCAGCCATTCGTTGGATTTATGGGTTAAGAAATTGTTCCTAAATGTTGGGTTAAAACTTCTCTTCTTACAGCAACAACAACAACAACAACAACAAAAGTATATTTACCAAGTTTACAACAATACCTTATTTTTTCCTAGCATACACACTTTTCATTTGACTGTAGTGATGGGAAGGTTTGGCATATTGTCAGCATATTTTGCATTGTACAGTTTGCAGGAAATAAATCAAGTCTGATCCTGTCCTCTGACAATTCTCAAGTCCTAAGGGAAATTTCCAAGGTTATATATTGAAAATCTCCACACAGAAAAAAAAAAAACAAACTGCTATAACATCAGAATGCAGAAGATACTTAAAAAGCCATCTTTTTTCCTTTTTTATTCATTCTTCTTTTGTAATGATCAAAGCTTTTCTTTATTTTGATACAGATTTCAGAAAACACCGGTGTTCTGCCAAGGTATCAATTGTATCGACGCACTACTTGACTAAAAAACAGTCTGTGGCGATGCCTCTGTGCACCTCACCAAAAGCATCGCTGGAAATCCTGAACGAGCTACCCCATCTTGGTGATGCCAGGCAGAGGCGAGACCTTCCATTATTAGTCTATTGTTGTCAGCTTTTTCAGTCAATGTGTCACACATACTCTCCTTCCCAATTCTCCACAGTCACACCATGCCCTTTGAGTGTTAAACAGGGTTAGGGTTAGAACTGGCTATTATGCGGCACATAATTGCACTTCGTCATGCTGCAGATTGTCCCAGTAAGGAGAATTACAGCGAGGGACATTCATATTTGAAGGGGATATACCAGCAGAATATTACCCAGTCATAGCAAATCCATTTTACTCTCCCTAGAGCAATGTTATGCATTCAAGCAGGAATGTTCTCTACACTCATTTATTGTATGTACGTATTAGCAGGTGCAAATAAGAGGATTGGTAGTCTTCATAGAGTCGTAATTGGTTGGAAAGCTCAATTATAATTTGTCAGTTGACTGAGGGTGATTATGGAGGTATCTTGCATGCCAGGTAAACGAAAGTGATGAATAGAAGGATCCCTAATGGTGACAGGTGTCACACTAGAAGGGAGCTCTCTTCAACGCGATACTTTTTAGAGCACCAGTCAAACTTCATAGATGGTGCAAGGTTTCTGACAGGCTGACAAGTGGGACTCGTTGTTCCATTAGTTTCACCCTGTGTTTATCTTTTTTCTTTGTCTCTTGTTCCCTTGTCTGCAATGACTCAACTGTGCAATTTGTGAAATGAGGTGGGATCATTGTATAAATACCAGATTTTATCAGTCTGTTTTTAATGTCATATTATTAGTTTTCAAGTTACAAAAAAGAGTGGACAGTTAACTCATTGTGAAAGCAGAGGGGGAAGAATTGTGAAGATCCCTAACCCTTCACAATCAGTCTGGTAAGAGTATGTTAGGTGTTGAAATTTCTCCATGACTGGAGTCTGCCATTAACTTTCTTCTTCGCAAGAAAACAGAGAACCAAATGCTATGATAGATATTTACAACAAGAAGCTGCACTACTGAGTAGGAATTGAAATTGTGATATTCAGTATGTTTGTCATGGTTAATATTAATCCTGTGAGTTAGTAGCCAGGAAAAGAGCCAGATCTAAAAAGAACAAATCCTTGTTATAAAGGCAAACGCCTTGTCGCAAATCTAGTTTCATGTATTGTTTTTCCACTTATTCAGTTGGACAAACTGTAGTTGGTAGTTTGGAGAACTGGTTTTGATCACAGGAAGTGGTGCTCTATTTGCCAACAGAACAATACTAAAATGAAACCTGGCACTCTGTAGCAAGCCTTTTTAAGATAATAGACTGTAGGAACAAAATTATTTGTTTTTGCATCATAATTATTTTTAAGCAATAGCCATTAATATTATTATTCAACAATAGAATTTTCACACTTTACCACCAAAGCACAACTTGGACTAAAACATAATGGCTAACAGTTGCTTGTTAATGCCCATGCTTTTTGGCAGAACCTGATCTGAGTTAGCTACAGAGAGAGTTGATTGATGGCCTGCTAATTGTGTCCTTGGTAAGCAGCAGATGCTCGGTCACAGATGCTAGAAACAAATTAGACTTGTTCATGAAGGAGTACAATTGGTAACATTTTAGTTAGCATTTGTAAGCAGTATTTAAACATTATATATATTTTTCATCAGCTATAACTGCAGGCAAACTCAGTGAATTGATGTGACTGAACTTGGATGGAGACTTTTGTTATTTCTGCATTTGAAAACAACTCTGCAAAGGAAACAACTGTACGAAGACAACAGCACCTTACATTTCAGTCTCCTTGCAATTGCGTACTTAATTCACTTTCCTGCACACATTTAAAGTATTCTGCCAAGATTGCAATAGATTATAAGTAATTATAAGTCAGAGGTCTGCATGTATCAGTTTTGGGTTTTTTTGAAAACTTGAAGAAAATGCCCAAATATTTTTTTCTCCATCATCACAAAGTATATAAACCAAAAATGTCTCATTAGCCAAAACCGCTACAAAACATTTGCCTGCAGGTGTCATGAACTGTGTGCAGGCAGGAATTTTGGATCCAAAAGTGCAGACTCACGGAGGCCAAAACTTGAACTCAAAACGGCATTAATGCTGAACTCAAAGGTAACAAAACTGAAAATACAAAATAACCTTACACAGGCAGACAGAACACACAGCATAGGATGAGGGAGATCGCAACAAGCAAGCGTTATGATAACGAGATAAAAATATTATTAACGGATACGGCCGTTCTCGGCTTTCGTAGGAATATACATACAAAGATAATTCTAACAAAGATAATGTCTAATGTAGTTTTTGGTTCGTGCAACTGGTCCGTCGGGTTATTGTCCCCCCAGAAACATTTCTGTTGTGTTTTTTCCTATTTCCGTTGTGTTTTGTGTGCTTTTGCAGCATTTGGCCTCTCAGGGCCACTGTAGTTTTCCTTAGTTTTTGGCGTTTAATTGTGGACGGAGATATTTTTCAAAACTGCACGTGTGGACGGGATTTTTTTAAAAACGAAAACATAAAATCTGTTTTCAAAAATACCCAGGTACTTGTGGATGTAGCCTAAAACTAACATAAACCACAGTGAGAATCTAAACTTAGAACAATCCTATAAGACATTAGACAAAGAAAGCTAGAACATAATGAAGTACACAAAATCAAAGAACCAAACAACACAAAACACTGGGTCGACGACCCAGGCACCCTAACAGCAAGTATGTTAAAAGGGTACATGAAATCAAGAAATATTCATTATATATAAACATGCATTAATAATAAAAACAAGGGGTTCAATTTTAGCTTTAGGCAAAAATCACATTGTCTTTCTATGTTTTTGTTAATGTTGAGGACACAGTCTTAAACATTAAACTTTACTCCAGTTGACACTGAACAAAATGGTTGGTTCACTGAGAGTTTCATATTATGACTGGCTGATTTCCTCACACACAGTGAACAAAGAAACCGCATTAATACAAATACACATGTATAAATAGTTAACCATAACTGATGCATGACATCCATTTTCCTCAGCCAATCTGGGTCAAATCATAGTGACAGCATAAAGGCAAGAAACCCTCTTGGCCTCCAGCTCCTCCTAGAACATTCCTTTGATTTCTCGGGCTGATATTCCAGGACACATACCAATCAGGTGGCCAAAAAACACCTTAACTGGCTCCTCTCCAAGGAAGTGTAAAGAGGCAAGGGTTCAAGCATCCTTATCACTGTATATTCTAATTCTTATATTATTGCACTGTTGTACATTTTTTCTTATTCTTTGCACTCCTTAAAAGCAAAGTAGCAAAAAAAAAACTTTTCTGTTGTAGTCTCATCTTTACTCTGCCACTGAAACCTTGTAACTATAGGTGAGGTTTTGAAGGATTTAAAAACTTCTCTGTCAGTTTCTACCTCTGTACTGAGTTGGTATAAAACCTGTATCACAACTGTTTTGGTGTCTGCATAGCAGGGACTTGACAGGATGACTGTACTCTGTATTGTTGGTCGTTTATAGAACCTCCTCTACATTGCTACCACTCTGAGTAACGTACAGTGACAGGCCCAGGCACATGTATCTTGACTGATTAAACACAGATGCAGTATTGGTAGAAGGATGCAGTACCAGGCTGTAACAAGAAAGTAACAAACAGAGAGATTGATGAAGAAAAACCTTGGCATCACCCATAATCCTTCAAGAGCCCTTGTGCCGCCGTCAGAAAGATTTGTTACTGATATTAAGTATTTCGAATTTCTTCACTTGCCCAACATTATGAACACATCCTTGTCAAACAGCTACTAAAATCTTCTTTAAGAACAACTGATACCTTCTTCATCCTCCAACACCATATTTTTGTCTTTTGACTCCACAAGCATCTTTCTTTGTGACCGCTTCCTTCCTACTGATGCTGAACTGTAAATTACCTTAGGTCGCCATTACCTACAAGCTACCTTCTGACCACAAATCTAGCTTTGGAGAAGATACACTGTGATTCCTCTTTGTTTAGCCAAGGTGAAAAAAAAAACAAATTTTAGGAGGTAGGTGTTTTAGATCCTGCAGGCCGGTTCACTACTATCAATTTGGTTTTTAGTTTCCCCAGTTGCAGGTTCCTGCACACCAGTAAGTCATGGTCAGTTGGCAGATCGGTTTTGTTTTTCAACCAAATGTACAAACAAAGTTTTAAGCATTAAAACAATGTCTTTGGCACACACCTACCCAGAAAGTCCAAGAGGACCAACATGCCTGAAACTGTTGTTAAGCCAACACTGTAGGTATCTACATCAGCCTGAGCCTTCCTCCTCACTGGAGGACTCCTGAACTTCTGAGTATTCCCACACTAACTGTAATTCTGCTGAATGAAATTAACAGGCAGGAAAGCAGAAACGCAACTGATTAAAAAGGAATAAATTCTTTGTCAGTGAGTGTAAAATCAACAACAGAGAAACTATTATACCACTAAATTATTCAGATTGCTACTGGCGTCTTTAAATATTAAAACAAATTACAGCGTTTATCCCCCAAATGTTTCTTTAAAATGCAGCAAATGCACCTCTGTTACACAGTTCTCATCTTAGGGTTTCTGTAATCGCTACAGGCTGGAAACATTGTCATCCAATTTGTTTACAATTTTTTAACAACATAAATCATTATGCAAATACCTGTAATATCCTTGCAATTATTAACCCAATACCAGAAGCTGGCTTTCCTTTTCCGCTCTCTTATGATTTTTCTTTGTTATTAATGCAAAACCTAAAAATACAGCAGATTAATATAGCATCTCTTCAATTTATAAATTGCTGGTGGGTCAGTTTGTTAAATTTAATGTACAAACCAAAGTTTGTTCTGACTGAAGTTATGCAGGTTGGAAAAAGTTATTTCTCCTGTGAGGGCCATTTCAGGAGAAAATCTATCAACTAAACTTGATTCAAGGTATAGGTGACTACACCTATACCTTGAATCAACTAAAATCAAAACTACGGCACTTGAACCTTCTAACAGAATTAAATCTGCATTTTGGATGTAAGGTGTTGTATAACCCTAAAACATCACGGACAACAAAAAGTGTGCACTCCCTAACATGCTCATTTACTATGAGGTTGCATCAGATTTTACTTTCCTTTTTAACATTTTGTTGGATTTCTGATATAAATAATATATATCTGATATAACATATACATCTGAGATGAAAACGGAGATTGTGAAACTGTATTTAATTAAAGGTTTCCACGCAATCCAAATGAATAACCCAACTAAAATATTTTGACGATATAAATTAAGTAAAGTGTCTTACTTGTGTAAGGATATCCCTCATTGCATCCAAGTTAGCTTTGAGTGAAGATGAACAGAAGGCGTTAGATAAGGAAGTGATGGTTGTGAATGTGCTTTTATGGTTCACTCCTTTCAGTTTTTCTCAGAAGAATTTCTTTCTACCAACACACAAAGGACTGTTTCAATCAGTCTCTTTCTTGTGACTGAAAGATGTACTGGCTTTTGAAGCTGCATTCTTTGAGGATGATATTTATATATTATTTATATATCTTTTACAAACCAGAATTGGTCCAAATTAGCAGCATGATGTTTTGAGTGTTTATCTTTCTGTGAGGATGGTAAATATTTTGTTTGTAATAAGGTTTAGGGAAAGTGACATTCACAAAATCGCGAGATTTCCTGTCTGTTGTCACAAGTATTCACTCACTCATCCATATCCATCCATCCATCCATTTGCTTCCACTTATCTGTGTACAGGTAGCAGTGTAATGCTT